>SJXQ01003528.1:0-127374 GCA_006408695.1 Aepyceros melampus
GTGTGTGTGTGTGTGTGTGTAAACAAAGAGGGATTTTTAAGGAATTCACTTGCACACTTACAGAGGCTAAGATTTCTGAAATCTGCAGTTAGTTCCAATTCATAGTGTCCTAAGCTAAATTTTATCCTGAAACCTGTTCATTTGGCAATAAAAAATATTCAGCTATTCAAAATGAACTTAATTGGAATTAAATACTATACCTATCATTAAGAGAAAAATGAACACATTTTCAGTAAAATTTTAGCTTTTAGATGATTGTTTTTATCAAATATATATACATGCATTGCTGCTGCTGCTAAGTCACCTCAGTCGTGTCCGACTCTGTGTGACCCCATAGACAGCAGCCCACCGGACTCCCCGTCCCTGGGATTCTCCAGGCAAGAACAATGGAGTGGGTTGCCATTTCCTTCTCCAATGCATGAAAGTGAAAAGTGAAAAAGAAGTTGCTCAGTTATCTCCAACTCTTCGCGACCCCATGGACTGCAGCCTACGAGGCTCCTCCATCCATGGGGTTTCCAGGTAAGAGTACTGGAGTGGGGTTCTATTGCCTTCTCTGATGCATGCATTACTTTATGCATATATATGCATATCACAATAAATCAGTTCAATTCAGTTCAGCCCCTCAGTCGTGTCCAACTCTTTGCAAGCCAGTGAAATGCAGCAGGATAGGCCTCCGTGTCCATCACCAACTCCAGGAGTCCACCCACACCCATGTCCATTGCGCCGATGATGCCATCCAGCCATCTCATCCTCTGTCATCCCATTCTCCTCCTTCCCTCAGTCTTTCCCAGCATCAGAGTCTTTTCAAATGAGTCAGCTTTCTGCATCAGGTGGTCAAAATACTGGAGTTTCAGCTTCAACATCAGGCCATCCAATGAACACCCAGGACTGATCTCCTTTAGGATGGACTGGTTGGATCTCCTTGAAGTCCAAGGGACTCTCAAGAGTCTTCTCCAAAACTACAGTTCAAAAGCATCAATTCTTCACTGCTCAGCTTTCTTTATAGTCAAACTCTTACATCCATACATGACTACTGGAAAAAACCATAGCCTTAACTAAATGGACATTTGTTGGCAAAGTAATGTCTCTGCTTTTTAATATGATGTCTAGGTTGGTCATAACTTTCCTTCCAAAGAGTAAGCGTCTTTAAATTTCATGGCGGCAGTGATTTTGGAGCCCAAAAGAATAAAGTCAGCCATTGTTTCCACTGTTTCCCCTATCTATTGCCCATGAAGTGATAGGACCAGATGCCATGATCTTCGTTTTCTAAATATTGAGCTTTAAGCCAACTTTTCCACTCTCCTCTTTCACATTCATCAAGAGACTCTTTAGCTCTTCTTCATTTTCTGCCATAAGGGTGGTGTCATCTGCATATCTGAGGTTATTGATATTTCTCCTGGCAATCTTGATTCCAGCTTGTGTTTTTCCAGTCCAGCGTTTCTCATGATGTACTCCGCATATAAGTTAAATAAGCAGGGTGACAATATACAGCCTTGACGTACTCCTTTTCCTATTGGGAACCAGTCTGTTGTTCCATGTCCAGTTCTAACTGTTGCTTCCTGACCTGCATACAGGTTTCTCAAGAGGGAGGTCAGGTGGTCTTGTATTCCCATCTCTTTCAGAATTTTCCACAGTGTATTGTGATCCACACAGTCAAAGGCTTTGGCATAGTCAATTAATCACAAATTAATATAAATTAAAATAATCATTTGATTCAGCATGTTGAGTTTTATATTCACAGGAAATAAAATTGACATTAATTTTAACAAAAAGATAATCAAAGAGCTTTTTCATATACAAAATTAGAGCAATTTACAGCAATAAAAATCTTACATACATATAAGAAAAATTGGGGGAAAAAAGTAGAATGTAAAAGCATATTCATGAGGAAATCAAAATTTATGACTGTTAAAGTATATCTACTTCATTAATTTTTAAGTGTTTGATATTAAGTATAAGATAAATGGGCAATAGGATGTTTAAAGTTAATTTATTATGTTTGAAAACCAATATATTTAATTTGAAAATATCAATATTTACAAAAATATCAAAAGATATAATTACATAATTTTAAAATTATAGATTTTAACTTGTTAAATTACTTTTTTATTTTTTTTTCTTTTAAAATTTATTTATTTTTAATTGAAGGATATTATTGCATTGATTTCTGCCATACATCAACATGAATCAGCCATAGTTATACATATGTCGCCTCTTATATATCTTCTTTTTTTTTCTTTTTTTTAATTAATTTTTATTTTTTTAGTTTGTTTTGCTTTACAATACTGTGTTCATTTTGCTATACATTGACATGAATCAGCCACGAGTATACATGAACTCCCAATCCCGACCCCCACCTCCCCTCTCCCGCCCCACACCCTCTCTCTGGATTATCCCCGTGCATCAGTCCCTAGCAGAGTTTTGTGAAAGTTGGTTTAGAATATGGAGAAAATAAATTTTTGTCCCCACTTAACTATAAACTTTCTGTGTAGCTCAGTTGATAAGGCATCTGCCTGAAGTGTGGGAGACCTGGGCTCAATTCCTGGGTCAAGAAGTTCCCCTGGAGAAGGAAATGGCAACACACTCCAGTATTCCTGCCTTGGGAATCTCATGGACAGAGGAGCCTGGTAGGCTACAGTTCATGGGCTCACAAGAGTCAGACATCACTTAGCGCTATATTTCTTTCTTTCTTTAACATTATAAGCCAAAGTGAAGTCTGATGAATTAAAGATATATATGAAATAGGAAAACAAACATCTAATAAATTAAATTTTAAGAATCCATTTGTGTTAATTTGAGTGGTGATAATATATAAGGTTGAGGTATTTGAATATACTTAGGTTAAGAGTTTCTAGGAAAAAGAGGGGGGAAAAAGTTTGTGAAGAAGTTAAGAAAATTCTGATTAAATGAAAGATGATTATTTCAAACCAGAAATTAGCAAGAATTCAGATATACTGTATCTTAGAAATTTGTGACAATTATATTGAAAAATAGCATTCAACAGAGAATAGAAAGTGGTAGAATCATCAAATCAAGTTGGAGACTATAAAGGACTAATACTTGAATAAAAATACATTCGCTGACACAATTAATTCAGATTCATAATTTAAAAATGAGATAATCATATGGTTTTTATTTTTCAATTTGTTAATGTGGTGTATTAGATTGATTTGCGGATATTGAAGAATACTTGCATTCCTGGGATAAAGCTCACTTGGCCATGGTGTATGATCTTTTTAATGTGTTGTTTGATTCTGATTGCTAAAATTTTGTTAAGGATTTTTGCATCTATGTTCATCAGTGATATTGGCCTGTAGTTTCCTTTTTTTGTGGTGTCTTTGTCAGGTTTTGGTATTAGGGTGATGGTGGCCTCATAGAATGAGTGGAAGTTTACCTTCCTCTGCAATTTTCTGAAAGAGTTTGAGTAAGATAGGTGTTAGCTCTTCTCAAAAATTTTGGTAGAATTCAGCTGTGAAGCCGTCTGGACCTGGGCTTTTGTTTGCTGGAAGATTTCTGATTACAGTTTCAATTTCCGTGCTTGTGATGGATCTGTTAAGATTTTCTATTTCTTCCTGGTTCAGTTTTGGAAAGTTGTACTTTTCTAAGAATTTGTCCATTTCTTCCAAGTTGTCCATTTTATTGGCATATAATTGCTGATATTAGTCTCATGATCCTTCGTATTTCTGTGTTGTCTGTTGTGATCTCTCCATTTTCATTTCTAATTTTATTGATTTGCTTTTTCTCCCTTTGTTTCTTGATGAGTCTGGCTAATGGTTTATCAATTTTATTTATCCTTTCAAAGAGCCAGCTTTTGGCTTTGTTGATTTTTGCTATGGTCTCTTTTGTTTCTTTTACATTTATTTCTGCCCTAATTTTTATGATTTCTTTCCTTCTACTGGCTCTGGGGTTGTCCATTTCTTCCTTTTTTAGTTGCTTTAGGTGTAGAGTTAAGTTATTTATTTGGCTTTTTTCTTGTTTCTTGAGGTATGCCTGTATTGTTATGAACTTTGTTCTTAGCACTGCTTTTATAGTGTCCCACAGGTTTTGGGTTGTTGTGTTTTCGTTATCATTTGTTTCTATGCATATTTTGATTTCTTTTTTGATTTCTTCTGTGATTTGTTGATTATTCAGAAGTGTGTTGTTTAGCCTCCATATGTTGGAATTTTTAATAGCTTTTCTCCTGTAATTGAGATCTAATCTTAATGCATTATGGTCAGAAAAGATGCTTGGAATGATTTTAATTTTTTTGAATTCATCAAGGTTAGCTTTATGGCCCAGAATGTGATCTATCTTGGAGAAGGTTCCGTGAGCACTTGAGAAAAAGGTGAAGTTCATTGTTTTGGGGTGAAATGTTCTATAGATGTCAATGCAGGATGCTTGGGACTGATGCACAGGGATAATCCAGGGAGATGATGTGGGGCGGGAGGGGGGAAGTGGGGGTCGGGATTGGGAGTTCATGTACACTCGTGGCTGGTTCATGTCGATGTATAATCCTCTTAGCACTGCTTTTATAGTGTCCCACAGGTTTTGGGTTGTTGTGTTTTCGTTATCATTTGTTTCTATGCATATTTTGATTTCTTTTTTGATTTCTTCTGTGATTTGTTGATTATTCAGAAGTGTGTTGTTCAGCCTCCATATGTTGGAATTTTTAATAGCTTTTCTCCTGTAATTGAGATCTAATCTTAATGCATTATGGTCAGAAAAGATGCTTGGAATGATTTTAATTTTTTTGAATTCATCAAGGTTAGCTTTATGGCCCAGAATGTGATCTATCTTGGAGAAGGTTCCGTGAGCACTTGAGAAAAAGGTGAAGTTCATTGTTTTGGGGTGAAATGTTCTATAGATGTCAATGCAGGATGCTTGGGACTGATGCACAGGGATAATCCAGGGAGATGATGTGGGGCGGGAGGGGGGAAGTGGGGGTCGGGATTGGGAGTTCATGTACACTCGTGGCTGGTTCATGTCGATGTATAACAAAAGGAATACAGTATTGCAAAGCAAAACAAACTAAAAAATAAAAATTAATTAAAAATAATAAATAAATAAATAAAATGAGATATTACTTTAAACCTACAAATTGACAAAAACTGGAATTTTGTAACAGCCAATATTTTCAAACTTGTAAGAGGACAGTGATGATAAATTACTGTAATTGTGTGACTGCATTTCTAGAAATCAATCTCATTATATTAAAATTATGAATATATTTATGCTTCAAAAATTCCATTTCTAAATATACTTTCCATTGATACAGCTTCCAAGAACTAAGCAACTGAAAGAGCAACAAGTAGATTTAATAGTACTGAAATGGAAAACCAATCCTTGTTCATGGAGCTGAAGAATGAACTTAATGAACACCCAAAATCTCATGGTAGCAAACAAATATGATTTATTAAAGAGAAGAAAGTACAAAGTTTTCAGTATAGACACTGAAGGGGGGAAAAGAATCCCCCAAAAAGATGGCACTTACAGCAATTTATGTCCTCACCAGTATTAATCTGTACATTTTTGGTTGCCTCCTGTCCTTAAAATATATCATTTCATTTTATTAAATTTATTTTTTTAATTGAAGGATAATGTGTTACAAAATTGTGTTGATTTTTGCCAAGCATCAGCATGAATCTGCCACAGGTGTGTGTGTGTGTGTGTGTGTGTGTGTGTGTGTATATATATATATATATAATATATATCCTTCTAACCAATCAGTTTAGAACTCAAAATATTTAGCTTGACATCCTTATGGCTTCTCTTGATCCTTGGATTAAATCACAATCCTTTTTCATGCCCCTCTGGTCACTTTACAATGGAACAGATGTACAGGCTAAAGATTATCACTAGTTGTTTTTCACTCAGGCATATGGAACAGAAGCTAATTACTGCCCTTCCCTGGATCTGAGTGCTAATAATTTATCAGACTAAGGACATATTCCAGGAATTCAGAACAAAGGGTATAGCTTTAGGTTAATGGGGCAAGATGTTATTGAAAATCAGATTCCTACACTGACTGACTAGCAATTTCTACTTCAGTTTTACCAAACACATGGACATGCACACACATGTACACACACAAACACACACACAAAATGGGTGTATTATAAACTGCCCCAAACCAAAGATAATGAGAGAAAAGTGAAAGCAGAGAGGAAGCAAAACACTGCCTTCAAAAGAAGCTAGGATAATTACAGCAGACATCTCCTTAGAAATTATGCAAAGAAGACAAGGCAGTAAAATCTTTAAAGTTTTGAGAGAGAGAGGAAAAAATATATCAATATAAAATTTCATAATCAGTCAAAAATAACCTTCAAAAGTGAAGGAGTCAAGACTTTGGAACTCATGACTTCAGGCTTTACAACAATAATAACAGTGTTAAACTCAGAATCAAGAATTTTCTTGGACCTATCAGACAATTTCAGTCACAAGGAAAACCACCCCAAAATATGGACAAACAGGTGAAATGCCAAGAAACACAGCTATCAGTTTACCTAGAGTAGAAGCTGCAGGAAACATAAACTGGTTCAGTTCAGTTCAGTCACTCAGTCGTGTCCGACTCTTTATGACCCCATGAATCACAGCATGCCAGGCCTCCCTGTCCATCACCAACTCCCGGAGTTCACTCAGACTCACATCCATTGAGTCCGTGATGCCATTCAGCCATCTCATCCTCGGTCGTCCCTTTCTCCTCCTGCCCCCAATCCCTCCTAGCACAGGGTCTTTTCCAATGAGTCAACTCTTCGCATAAGGTGCCCAAAGTACTGGAGCTTCAGTTTTAGCATCATTCCTTCCAAAGAAATGCCAGGGTTGATCTCCTTCAGAATGGACTGGTTGGATCTCCTTGCACTCCAAGGGACTCTCAAGAGTCTTCTCCAACACCACAGTTCAAAAACATCAATTCTTCTGTGCTCAGCCTTCTTCACAGTCCAAATCTCACATCCATACATGACCACTGGAAAAACCGTAGCCTTGACTAGACGGACCTCAGTCGGCAAAGTAATGTCTCTGCTTTTGAATATGCTATCTAGGTTGGTCATAACTTTTCTTCCAAGGAGTAAGCGCCTTTTAATTTCATGGCTGCAATCACCATCTGCAGTAATTTTGGAGCCCCCCAAAATAAAATTGGACACTGTTTCCACCGTTTCCCCATCTATTTCCGATGAAGTGATGGGACCAGATGTCACGATCTTTGTTTTCTGAATGTTGAACTTTAAGCCAATTTTTCCACTCTCCTCTTTTACATTCATCAAGAGGATTTTTCGTTCCACTTGACTTTCTGCCGTAAGGGTGGTGTCATTTGCATATCTGAGGTTATTGATATTTTTCCCGGCAATCTTGATTCCAGCCTGTGTTGGTTCCAGTCCAGAGTTTCTCATGACGTACTCTGCATAGAAGTTAAGTAAGCAAGGTGACAATATACAGCCTTGATGTACTCCTTTTCCTATTTGGAACCAGTCTGTTGTTCCATGTCCAGTTCTAACTGTTGCTTCCTGGCCTGCATACAGATTTCTGAAGAGGTAGGCCAGGTGGTCTGGTGTTCCTATCTCTTTCAGAATTTTCCACAGTTCCTTGTGAACCACACAGTCAAAGGCTTTGGCACGGTCAATAAAGCAGAAATAAATGTTTTTCCTGGAACTCTCTTGCTTTTTCCATGACCCAGCAGATGTTGCCAATTTGATCTCTGGTTCCTCTGCCTTTTCTAAAACCAGCTTGAACATCAGGGAGTTCACGGTTCACAAATTGCTGAGGCCTGGCTTGGAGAATTTTGAGCATTACTTTACTAGCATGTGAGATGAGTGCAATTGTGCGGTAGTTTGAGCTTTCTTTGGCATTGCCTTTCTTTGGGATTGGAATGAAAACTGACCTTTTCAAGTCTTGTGGCCACTGCTGAGTTTTCCAAATTTGCTGGCATATTGTGTGCAGTGCTTTTACAGCATCATCTTTCAGGATTTGAAACAGCTCAACTGGAATTCCATCACCTCCACTAGCTTTGTTCGTAGTGATGCTTTCTAAGGCCCAATTGACTTCACATTCCAAGATGTCTGGCTCTAGGTGATTGACCACACCATCGTGATTATGTGGGTCGTGAAGATCTTTTTTATACAGTTCTTCTGTATATTCTTGGCACCTTTTCTTAATATCTTCTGCTTCTGTTAGGACATTTCTGTCCTTTATCGAGCCCATCTTTGCATGAAATGTTCCCTTGGTATCTCAGATTTTCTTGAAGAAATCTCTAGTCTTTCCCATTCTGTTATTTTCATTTATTTCTTTGCATTGATCACTAAAGAAGGCTTTCTTATCTCTTCTTGCTATTCTTTGGAACTCTGCATTCAGATGCTTATATCTTCCCTTTTCTCCTTGGCTTTTCGCTTCTTTTCTTTTCACAACTATTTGCAAGGCTTGCCGAGATAGTCATTTAGCTTTTTTGCATTTCTTTTCCATGGGGCTGGTCTTGATCCCCGTCTCCTGTACAATGTCATGAACCTTAGTCCATAGTTCATCAGGCAGTCTATCTATCAGATCTAGGCCGTTAAATCTATTTCTCACTTCCACTGTATAATCATAAGGGATTTGATTTAGGTCATACCTGAATGGTCTAGCGGTTTCCCCCACTTTCTTCAATTTAAGTCTGAATTTGGCAATAAGGAGTTCACGATTTGAGCCACAGTCAGCTCCCGGTCTTGTTTTTGCTGACTGTATAGAGCTTCTCCATCTTTGGCTGCAGATAATATAATCAATCTGATTTCAGTGTTGACCATCCGGTGATGTCTATGTGTAGAGTTTTCTCTTGCGTTGTTGGAAGAGGGTGTTTGCTATGAACAGTGCATTTTCTTGGCAAAACTCTATTAGTCTTTGCCCTGCTTCATTCTGCATTCCAAGGTCAAATTTGCCTGTTATTTCAGGTGTTTCTTGACTTCCTACTTTTGTGTTCCAGTCCCCTATAATGAAAAGGACATCTTTTTTTTGGGTGTTCTAAAAGATCTTGTAGATCTTCATAAAACCATTCAACTTCAGCTTATTCAGCATTACTGGTTGGGACATAGACTTGGATAACTGATATAGAATAGTTTGTCTTGGAGATGAACAGAGATCATTCTGTAGTTTTTGACATTGCATCCAAGTACTGCATTTTGGACTCTTCTGTTGACCATGATGGCTACTCCATTTCTTATGAGAGATTCTTGCACGCAGTAGTAGATATAATGGTCATCTGAATTAAATTCACTCATTCCAGTCTATTTTAGTTCACTGATTCCTAGAATGTCAATGTTCACCCTTGCCATCTCTTGTTTGACCACTTCCATTTGCCTTGATTCATGGACCTGACATTCCAGGTTCCTATGCAATATTGCTCTTTACAGCATCGGATCTTGCTTCTATCACCAGTCACATCCACAATGGGTTATTGTTTTTCCTTTGGCTCCATCCCTTCATTCTTTCTGGAGTTATTTCTCACTGATCTCCAGTAGCATATTGGGCACCTAATGACCTGGGAAATATCTCTTTCAGTATCCTATCATTTTGCCTTTTCATACAGTTCATGGGGTCTGACAGCATATGTTGCACTGGAGAAGGGAATGGCAAGCCACTTCAGTATTCTTGCCTTGAGAACCCCATGAACCGTATGAAAAGGCATAATGATAGGATACCAAAAGAGGAACATTCCCACTTATACATTGTAAATTTGTGTTTTTATATTTTTTCTAATATATCATTGAGATAAATTATTAGAAGTGAGATTGCATAATCAAAAGGCACATGCATATATGATGTTACTGCTGCTGCTGTTGCTGCTGCTAAGTCACTTCAGTCTTGTCCGACTCTGTGTGACCCCATAGACGGCAGCCCACCAGGCTCTGCTGTCCCTGGGATTCTCCAGGCAAGAACACTGGAGTGGATTGCCATTTCCTTCTGCAATGCATGAAAGTGAAAAGTGAAAGTGAAGTCGCTCAGTTGTGTCCAACTCTTCACGACCCCATGGACTGCAGCCCACCAGGCTCCTTCATCCATGGGATTTTCCAGGCAAGAGTTCTGGAGTGGGTTGCCATTGCCTTCTCCCTATGATGTTACTACATAATGCTAAATCCTCCGCCTGGTTGAAATATTTTACATTCTCTGTAACAATGCATAAAACAGCTTGTTTACCTAATGTCTCAACAGCAAAGTGTGTGGTCAAACTTCTGGATTTTACTTGTCTGTAAAACGGAAAATGTTCTCCTAAGTATAGTTTCTTTTTGCATGTATATTACTAAGGATGTTATTACTCAGTCACTAAGTCATATCCGATTCATTATAACCGTATTAACTGTAGCACACCAAGCTTCCTGTCTTTCACTATCTCCTGAAGTTTGTTCAAACTCGTGTTCATTGAGTCAGTGATGCCATCCAACAGTCTTATGCTGTGTCATCTCCTTCTCCTCCTGCCATCTATCTTTCTCAGCATCAGGGTTTTTTCCAATGGTGAAGTTAAGACTATTTTTATTTCTTTTTCGGAAGACTCTTCATATTTCTTAACTGCATTAAGTTTTCAAGGATTTTACCTCCATTTTTAGAAATATAGTAAGAATACTTACCATTGGTCTCTAATATCAATAACAAATAATGTTTCTTTATGGTGTTCTTAGCTATCTAAAATTGCTTACACTTGTACAAATTTATCAATCTTTCTTTTGTTGCAGTTAGATTTTGAATCATCAGTAGGAAAAATTTATCCCCTCCGCAGATAAAATTCCCTATGTTATCTCTTATTACTTGAATATTTTCTATATTTGGATTTAAATTTCTGCTCAATTTGGAATTAATTTTGTGTAGATATTAAGAAATTTATCCAGTTATATATTTTTCCTATAATAAGCCAATTATACTTATATAGAATATGTTAAAAGTTTATTTTTTTCTTACAAATTAAATTAGCTAACTTCAATGTATATTACATATGTATAAAAGTTGGTTTGTCTATAATTTTTTCTCTGTTGATACTCTTGTTTGTTTTATTCACCAACATCATATTCTTTTAAGTTGTTGAGATTTTAAATGTATTTGCATGTATGATAAAATAGTACCCTCCCATTAATGCTCCCTTTCAAGTTTTTTCCTGGCTACGCTTGCTTGCTTGTTCTTCAAGCTGATTATTATAATGAATTTGTCTGATTTGATAAAATAAGCAACAAATACTAAAAATAAAAACTGGAAGACTGTTCTATACATCTGTGTCTCTTTTGTTGTCTTGCACGGTCTTTTGGATTCTGTGGGAAAGGCTGAGGGTGGGATGATTTGGGAGAAGGGCATTGAAACATGTATAATATCATATATGAATGAATAGCCAGTCCAGATTCCATGCATGATATAGACACTTGGAGCTGGTGCACTGATATGACCCAGAGGGATGGTACAGGGAGGGAAGAGGGAGGGGAGTTCAGGATGGGGAACACATGTATACCTGTCTCAGATTCATGTAGATGTATGGCAAAACCAATACAATATTGTAAAGTAATTAACCTCCAATTAAAATAAATAAATTTATATTTAAAAAAAATAAACAGTATATCCACCTTAAAAAAAAAAAACGGAATTTTTATGGGTTTTGCATTGTTAACTTAGGAAGGAATGACATACTTTTGGTGCTTAATTTTCTTATTCAAGTGTATATTTTTCATTCTATTAAAATACTTGTCTTTCAGTAGTTGTTTTACAATATTTCTCATAAGATATGACAATTTTTCTAAAGTTTACGGTTAGGCCATCAGATTCTCGTTTCCATTATTTTCCTGGTAGTGTTACTATCAGTGATTTGGACTCCTCTGCATGTACTTGGGACTCATGGAGTTACTGTGCACTTATTTTTATTACCTAAGTTGACTATAATACTTTTTTTTTTTTACAATTTTATAGGCAATTTTGGGTATTTTTGTTATTTTTATGAGATGATCTAGGAATATTCATAAACTGCACTGTTGCCACTGTCACTTTGTCTGGAATTCTAGACTATTTTTGAAGCTACATATTTTATAATATTCCCTTTTACCAAATACATAAAAAATAATTTCATAGATTGTGATAATTATCCCAAAGACATCTAATTACAGAAGCATTGCAACATATATAACCTTGCCCTCAAGTGCTTAATAATTAAGATAGAAATACAAACACAATCTGCAAGAAACACTATAATTAAGTTGGAAGCAAAACTTCCAATTTGCTTTGTCCAACTGTCCCTCCTGATGTGTGATCTTTGGTGTAATTACTAATACCCTCTTCAATGAAAGTAGATATTGCCTTTCTCGGCCAAAATTTTCATTTAATCCACAATTTTCCTGTGCAGAAGAGATATTATGAATTATCTTACAGCATTGGCCTTTCTGAAATTCATTATATCATGTAAATTCAACCACAGGTGAGAAACTACTGTACAATCATATGGATTATTAATTTACAATTATCTACAGGGGGAAGGTGGGGAGTGAGTGCTCCCTGAGGCAGAGCATGTGGAGGTCACTCTCCTTTAGGGCAACATGGTTTCTCTATTTATGACAGGCCTGGACAATTTTGAGAGAATTGAATGCCAAAAGAGCAATGCCACTAATTCCAAGAGAAACTCCCCTGTCTCAAAATTTGGAGTCATATAATGTAGACATTAAGTTCTGATGCTAACAGAATGACTGTTAATTCCATGATTACACAAGTTATTATTATTTTTCTCTCATAAAGAAAGCAAAAGGGAGTTAGTCTATGGCAGTTCCTCTGTCTTTCTGCTCAGGCATCCATAGTGTCTCACTTCCCAACTGAAGTCACCAAGCTTTCGCAAGATGCTTATTGAAGTCCCAACTTTTATTTCTGGTATCAAAAGAGCAAGATCAAATAGAACAATAAGGAAAATTAGCTATATCGTACCCTCAATGTCTTTTACTTACGTTTCATTCACTACTACAGGCAAAGGAGGGTGCAAAATATAATTTTTTAACAGACACATAGATAGATGAAGTAAAATTGATTCTATGTGACTAAGGAAGAGGAAGATAATTGATATTGAGTAGGTAGCCATCTTTCTCTACCATGGAATTAGATTGAATTTACCATCTGCCTTGAAACATTCTTTTTGGTCTGCATCATTTCAGTTCAGTTCAGTCACTCAGTCGTGTCCTACTCCTTGTGACCCCATGAATTGCAGCACGCCATGCCTCCCTGTCCATCACCAGCTCCCGGAATTCACTCAGACTCACGTTCATTGAGTCAGTGATGCCATCCAGCCATCACATCCTCGGTCGTCCCCTTCTTCTCCTGCCCCTAATCCTTCCCAGCATCAGAGTCTTTTCCAATGAGTCAACTCTTCGCACGAGGTGGCCAAAGTACTGGAGTTTCAGCTTCAGCATCATTCCTTCCAAAGAAATCCCGGGTTGATCTCCCCTAGAGTGCACTGGTTGGATCTCCTTGCACTCCAAGGGACTCTCAAGAGTCTTCTCCAACACCACAGTTCAAAAGCATCAATTCTTCAGTGTTCAGTCTTCTTCACAGTCCAAATGTCACATTCATACATGACTACTGGAAAAACCATAGCCTTGACTAGACAGACTTTAGTTGGCAAAGTAATGTCTCTGCTTTTGAATATGCTATCTAGGTTGCTCATAACTTTTCTTCCAAGGAGTAAGCATCTTTTGATTTCATGGCTGCAGTCACCATCTGCAGTGATTTTGGAGCCCCCCAAAAATAAAGTCTGACACTGTTTCCACAGTTTCCCCATCTATTTGTCATGAAGTGATGGGACCAGATGCCATGATCTTTGTTTTCTGAATGTTGAACTTTAAGCCAACTTTTTCACTCTCCTCTCTCACTTTCAACAAGAGGCTTTTTAGCTCCTCTTCACTTTCTGCCATAAGGGTGGTGTCATCTGCATATGTGAGGTTATTGATATTTCTCCCAGGTCTGCATAGAAGGAATCAATTCTAATAATTGTAAGCTAAATTTTGAAGAAAGCATTGTAGCAGTTTTATTATACCTTTACCCTTCTCTATTGGTGTCAGTAATATTTAAGTGCCTTTAAAATCAGATTAAACAAGATATAACAGAAGCATTTGTACTTTGAATATTGTTCAACTGATGTTAAAATCACATGCTCATCTGATTTTTTTTAAGAGAAATCTTGACATTCAAACCTTATGTAAGTAGAAATATTTTGTTTGTCCATATTCCAAAATATTTTAGCATTCTACTGCTTTTTGTTTAGGGAATCAGTTCAGCAACCGTGCAAAGTTTAGCACCCAAGGCAGATCAAGATGAATGTGGCCATTCTTGTTAAATAGGGCACTGTTTGCTCTATGGAAAAAAAGATGTATTACCAGGGTGGAATGATATATATATTTTTGCAACATCTTGTAACCACACTCCATTAGAAATGATTACCAGCACAAATCTGCATAGAAGGAATCAATTCTAATAATTGTAAGCTAAATTTTGAAGAAAGCATTGTAGCAGTTTTATTATACCTTTACCCTTCTCTATTGGTGTCAGTAATATTTAAGTGCCTTTAAAATCAGATTAAACAAGATATAACAGAAGCATTTGTACTTTGAATATTGTTCAACTGATGTTAAAATCACATGCTCATCTGATTTTTTTTAAGAGAAATCTTGACATTCAAACCTTATGTAAGTAGAAATATTTTGTTTGTCCATATTCCAAAATATTTTAGCATTCTACTGCTTTTTGTTTAGGGAATCAGTTCAGCAACCGTGCAAAGTTTAGCACCCAAGGCAGATCAAGATGAATGTGGCCATTCTTGTTAAATAGGGCACTGTTTGCTCTATGGAAAAAAAGATGTATTACCAGGGTGGAATGATATATATATTTTTGCAACATCTTGTAACCACACTCCATTAGAAATGATTACCAGCACAAATGCTGCATGGTCTGAATTAGGTTCATATTTCTTTAGAGCAGAAGGGCAAGAAAGAGGCCAACTTCCAGGACAGCTTGACCCGGTCTGCAGAGCTGCCTGACCTGTGTCAGGGGAAATCTCAATCAAAGCTGTAACAGCCGCCATGTTAGCCAGGCACTTCTCACACTGTGACTCGTTGTTACAGCACTGGATCTAAAAATAACAACCGTTCATCACTGTCAGTGCATGAAAAATTGAATTTCATCAGAATTTAAAAGAATTGCCGACTAGACTAAAGCCATAGAGTCAAGTCTTGTGACTATAATATGTTCTTTCTATTGCAGCAAGTTGACAGTCTTCTGACTCCTTCTCTTAGCAGAAGGGAAGTGACAGAACAATAGTTTCAAAAATATTTATCCACTCTCATCACAAATGCCTCAATATACATTCAACAGTATTTTAAGTGTATAATGGTTTGGAATACTTTAACACTTGACAACTGCTCTTTTGACCTTTTGGATTCAACTAACAATGACTGTGTCCTTATATTATTCTTCATGAAGAAGAGATTTAGTTAATATCTATAGCTAAATTCTGTTTCAAACATATTGAAGTTATTAGTTTATGTAGGGATGGAAACTTATTATTAATGAACCCAAATTTTAATCTTAAGAAAGCATAGAACATTTTACAAATGAATCTTCAGTGTGATCCAACTTGACTCATAGCAATGATGGGGAAAGCACAGTAGTTCAAAGGCTTGCATAAAAATTTCTTTACAATAATGTAGATTCACCAACCTGAGATTTTATTAGCTGGCTATTAGAGTAAATCTGCTTTAATAGAATTAGAAATCAATCAACCTCAATAATAAAGATGATTAACATAAATTGTCAAGCCAAAGATTTTTAAATGAATAATTTAAGAATACTGAAGTGGTATTTTCTATTCATAGAAATTAAGTATGAATTTTATTTTCAGTCAGTGTAAGATAAGGGTTAATTCTTGGCAACAGAAGGGACCTTGAGACAAAGCAATTTCTTTTTGTTCTTGGGGATATCTTTCTAAAGAGAGAAAGAGGTAGAGAAAATTATATGAGTAGGGGCAATTCATTTTCCCTGAAAGTTTATTTCACTTATTATCAGTTTTGCAAATGTATATGCATCTATAGAGAGATAATGTAAAATATATTTCAATATGTTGAGTATGTTAATACATCTTTGAAAACCTCTGGCTTGGAGAACTGATACATACTTACAAACGAATCCTAGGAACTATGTCCCTAGGATAAAGCAATACAGTGGAAAAGATCGTTTGAGAAAGACATGCAAAGAACAAAATAAAAAAAAAAAAAAACTGAATAAAAGCTGCCTTATCACAAAGTTTTCTTTTCTTTTTTTTTTTTGGAAACTAAAGATAGGTCTATAAAATAAAATAAATACAATACAATCAAAAGCAGAGATCTATCAAATAAACTAGATAAAATAAAAAAAAATTGCTATTCTTCCTTTCAGTGTGCTTCTGTGGTTTGCTCAGTCACTCAATCACATCCAATTCTTTGCAACCTTGTGGACTGTACCCCCCAGGGTCCTCTATTCATGGGATTTTCCAGGCAAGAATACTGGAGTGGGTTGCCAGTCCCTTCTCCAGGAGATCTTCCCTACCAAGGTATCAAACCTATGTCTCCTGCCTCTCCTACACTAACAGAAAAATTCTTTACCACTGAGCCACCTGGGAAACCCCATCATGCAATGTATGCCTAACATAAATTAATACACACATATATATATATATATATATATATATGTATGTATATGGAAGAAGATGCTTAAAAATAAAAGTGTAACAGAAGGCAGATTAATACATTAATGACTATGAAACTCTGATTCTTTTTATTGGAATCTTGGATGAGGTAATTTTATAGAAAGTTTGATAAGTAATGAAGCACTGTAGATTTCTCCTAGGAAAATTACTGTAATAGAAGAAAAAGGTCAATTCAATGACAATCAAAGAAAATAACAAAATTACTTAAGTATCTATGACTGAAACTTTCACTTTCCCCTCTTTTATACTCTTTCTATCTTCATACTTGTGTAAATGGTATCACAAGTAATTGTACCAATGTCCAGAATAGTTGGTTATTATTAATAATAAATCAGTAAATAGTTCACTTATAATTTCATCTTGGGTCATTCAATTACTTCTTTTCTTTATAATACTTTGAGTTGTAAAATTCCATTCGGGTTTGCCATATTAAGAACTCTTGAACATAACTATCTAGAGCAACTTAGCGTCTAGATTAATGTCGATGAGGTTTGTACCAGCTTGCTTTTGCTTTTATTTTGATTTCTTTTCCTCACAAGCTAGTTTCATAAAAATAAATATTGCTGAGCTTCTTAGACCTATGTAAGGCTGAATAACTTGGTTTACGTGGAAAGCTAATAAAGTTCCAGGCAAGGAACCTGCACCATCTACATTAGGCCGCTGGCGTCCATTTGAATATCAGAGAGTGCCCCACCCTGGGCTCTCTCTCTTACGGATCTTAACAGCTGGGACAGGTAAGTAGACATGGTGAGCCTCTGTGCCCCAGATGGGAATTCGCCAGAAATTAGAGAAAATAGGAGACACAGGGGAAGCCCAGCATCAGTGCAAGACTGTCCGAGAGAGAAGGGAAGGGGAAAAAAAGGGGGGGCCATTTATTTTTCAAACTCAGCTTATATACCCAAAGTTGTACATAATGGAATATGCAGAGTTATACAGGGGCAGCAGTCCTGACCCTCATTGGGACAAGGTTTTCTTTTTTGCATACCCTCCCATTACAAAAGGTCTCAGGCAGTTTACATTATCTTCTCGCCAAGAGGCCTGTTAACATTTCTATGGCTCTCTTCTGCTGAGGTTTTGTTAACCAGAAGACTCATTTGTGTTAATCTTTCCCAAGTCTGAATGCCACTCTCAGAAAACACTAAATAAAAATACAGCAACTTGTAATAAAAGGAAGTACAGTGATTTATAGCAAAAGTCTAGTATTGCTAACATCAAAACTACTATATATCCTTTTCCATATCCCATTTACATTGATTACATCTTCCTGGGTGCCTGATAGATAAAAAATAAGGAGGTCTGGCAGCAATCATTGAGTCAACCGTGAAATTCTGTCACCAATATGAATTTGAAAAGGCTCTGAAACTTTAAGATACTTTAAGGCTTTTGTGCCCCTCAGAGTTGGGAGGTTGTGAGTAATTTACAAGCTTGTAGAAGGTCAGGGGAACTTGTTAGGCAGTCTAGAGCGTTATCAAAGGGGGGTTGGGCTGCAACACTCCTTTCAAATGCAGAAGGCCAAAGCACTGAATTAACTTTTTCCAGAGAAAGCAAATAATGGGAAAACAGACAAATTTTTATTTTGGGGGGGTACATGTTCAGGAAAAACCAGGGAGAAATCCGATGACTCAAATTGCCCTGTCATCTAAGTTTGCCATGTGACCCTGTCACAGGTGGGATTCCTCACTCTGGCTCCCGACAGATTTAGAAATCAGAGAATTTCAGGACCAAATTCAGGTTCTGATCCTTACTAGTTAAATTCGGTAAACATTACTCATTCACTCAACAAATGTACATTAAAGAGAATAATTCAGATGTTATTTTGAGCTTAGAGTACCAAAGTGAATAAAACACTTAAGTTCCTATTCCTATTGACCTTATAGAAGGATAAGGTAATATTTTAAAAATGCATTTTAAATAGTAATATGATTATTCAAATTGAAGAAGTGAAGTGAAGTCTCTCAGTCACTCCTGACTCTTTGTGACCCCATGGACTATAGCCCACCAGGTTCCTCCATCCATGGACATTTCCAGAGTCCTGGAGTGGGTTACCAATTCCTTCTCCAGGGGATCTTCCTGACCCAGGTATCAAACCCAGATCTCCAACATTGCAGGCAGACACCTTACCGTCTGAGCCACCAGGGAAGCCCCAGCCCAGCTCAACTCAGATTGAGAGAGCTACAATTATATAGGTTGTAGAAACTTTTTAGTAGAGACAGGAAGGAAGTAAAAGAGGAGTTACATATATCTAGGAAGAGACTCTTCTAAGTAAGATTCATGTAATGTTTTGAGAGAGAAGAGTGAATGGCAGATGGGGTGAACAGAGGTCCTGTGGGGCTGGTACATGAGTGAGAGAAAGAAGATGCAGGAGGCAAGAGAGTCAGAAAGGCAACTGAAAATCATCCTTTGGAATTTAAGCTATGATAAGTACATTGGATTTTGAATTTAGCTACAATGTTTTATCTAACAGTTTAAAAAAGATTACTAGTTACTTCTCTTAGTCAGTTACTGGTGCTATTAAAAAAACCTCCATAGACTGGATGGCTTAAAGAGCAGATATATAGTTTTCATAAACATGCAAAGGCTGGAAGTTTGAGATGAGGGGAGCAGCATGGTCAGGTTCTTAGTGAGGGCTCTCTAACTGATTCGTAGATGGCCCCTCTCACTGTAACCTCACATGGCAGAAAGATGAAAGAAGAGAGAGAGGGGGGAAGAGGGACAAAAAGTTAGGCGGAGAGAGATTCTTTGAGTCTTTGCCTCTTTTTATAAGGACATTACTTCTATCATGGGTGTCCCACCCTCACAATCTCATCTAAACCTAATTATTCCCAGAGGCCCCACCTCCAAATGCTATTACACTGGGGATTATGGCTTAACATATGGATTTTGGAAGTACACAAACTTTCAATCCAAGGCAGTGTTATAAGGAGATGATGAGAGGGTAGGAGGAAGTAAGTTTCAATGGAATAAACTAATCAACAATGACTTTAATTGTCTAGACTCTAGTCAGTAAAAGATAGTGGTATTAGTTACATTACAGTATAAGTAGTGAGAATAGCCCAGGTTCTGGACCTATGTGGAAGGTCCAGCTGACAATCTTTGCTAATTTATTGGCTGTGGGATATGAGAAAAAATTGACCTCAAGAAAAACTTTATTATCTTCTCCAAGCATTAACTTTCTCAAGTACACAATGGAGAACTTACTAATTATAGCATAGGATTGTTGAGAAAGTTAAATATCAATGAATGAAAGTAATTAAGACAATGATTACATATTATGATAACAATATGTATCATGTAAAATACTTATTTTAGTGTGGATAATAAGGAGCAGCCTTATATAAGCCCTGGCACAAACTTCTCTAGCAAAAGGCAAGTACAAGTTGCAGAACTTAGTCTTTCTATATCTATCTGGAAATTTTCTACCTCAAGTACTTGGTTTATGCGCCTTTACAGGCAGTCCTTTTAGGAAGTTCACCTTCTTTATTGGGTAAGAACAGTTTTAATTCCTGTCATGTTAAATTATTTAAAAAGTTACCTAGTTTTTTTTTTCTCTTTCCGTGATTTTGGAGTTTTCACAAACCACTGATATAAATATTCTGTGCAAGTGTCCATCTTACAGTCCTTATGTAGAGAGCTGTTGTCACAAGCAATTTCAAACAGAACAGATGAAGGATGAAAAGTTAGGTCTTAGGCTTCCCTTGTCCACAGACATTCAGCTCACCATGAAACCAGAGAACAGGGTGTGACTGCTTAGAACATTGTTGTCTATCTCTCTTCCATTTAGTGGTGACACACTCAGAAAATAATAGCATCAGACATCATACTAATCAACTGTATTTTGTTTCAAATTATTGAGAAAGCAAATAATAAGGAAAATGAAAAATATTTATTTTTTTAATTTTTAATAAGATATTTTCAAATTTCTAAAGAGATTATTGAACTTGCATGAATATACTATATTTATATTTAAGCCATATTTATTCAATATGTATTTCTTTATATTTAATATTGCTTTATGCTTGAAATGACTATATATAATTCCTAATTATGTTTTATTTTGCAAGTCAATTTTTTATTCTTGATAGAAATCATCAAGGAGAAAATTTTAAAAGTGAGAAAATAGTTTACTTAGTCTGAAAACAGGTTATTTGGCAATCTCTTGCAGATAAGACTGTTTATCACAGTTATATCAGTTATATACATGGCTTTATGTGAACATATGAACTTCCATTTATAAAAGGAATGATGACATTTCAAAATGTGAGAAAAACAAATAAAAGTAATGAGTTTTATAAATGCAATTTTCCTTTCTAGAAAGAGGGTTATAGATGTTCAAATGCTGTGCTTTTTTTAAAATTAAAATTTTATTTATTCATTTGAACAAATACCACTTTAAAAATATCTTTAAAATTTATCCATATTAAAGTAAATGTTATTTACATAAAATGAAATTGGCTTTCATCAACAACTGAAAGATGTACAGCCCAGGAGGATCACTTATATTTAGTTTTAATAAAAAGTGACATGTAATTATATAATAGCTTTTTGTGCTTGAAAGGCACCTTTCATCTTTAAAATTTCCAAAATCAGAAAGTGTAATATAATGGTATATATACTACATTCACTGGCACTAAATCTTTGAAGAGACAAATGTTTTTGTGATTAAATAATTTAAGAAGAACTCTACAAAAGCATATTTTATTTCTGTGGTTCAAAAACTTCAAAACATTGTAATTTTATAACACTGCTTAGTCACAGGAGACTAATGAATCATTATCATTTTTTATTGCAAATCTTTCCCAAACTGATATTTGTATTCCTATATGAACTAGCTGTGATAAATAAATAGATAGGAGAAATCTTAGGTCCTGCTAAGGATAGAATCATTCTTTGATTATGCTAAAGATTTAGTGGTGCATTACAATTTGTTGGTGACTTGACAGATAATTCCAAGTATGGATATGTGTGTGGTAATATAACAGTTTAACTCACAGATTTCCAACAGCTTAAAACAGAAAAAGAATGAAAACAATTTTAATAGAAAATTTAAACATATTGATAAATCTTGCAAGATTGTCACACTTATACATTTTTACTTACAATGGAAAAAAATTATTTCTACTTCTAAATCAATATTTGTGACTCATATAAAATTTCAAAAATTAAGCAACCTATGGCTGATTCTTGCTGATGTATGACAGAAAATCACAAAATTCTGTAAAGCAATTATCCTTCAATTAAAAAAATAAAGTGGCAAAAAAAAACACATTATTGTATGAAATACTCAGCAAATCATTTAAACATAAAGATAATCTACAATGTCTCATGAAGTATTCTGGAGACTCCAACTAGCAAAGAAGTTATTTCTAGTCTCCAGAGGTCAAAGACAAAATTTTACAACTTGGTCTGTCAAAACTACATTAGATCTCAACCTAGTCCAATTTTAGTTTGATGATTAGCTTGTTCAAAGATTTTAAACCATGAATCCATAACCCTGAGTTCATGAATAGAAATTAGGAGATCTGCAAGTCAAGTGAGAAATATAACTTGTTTTTTCCTATTTTCACTAACCTCAAATTAATCTTATATGTTACATTCAACATTGATTATAGATAATAAGCCAGAGTAGTGTTGGCTGTACCTGAGATGTGATGCTGTCACTTCCATCAAAATTGCTAGAAGTGTTAGTTGCTCAGTTGTGTCCAACTGTTTGTGACCCCATGGACTGTAGGCTCCTCTGTCCATGGAATACTCCAAGCAAGAATACCAGAATGAGTTGCCATTCCCTTCTCTGGGGCATCTTCCTGACACAGGGATTGAACCAGGGTCTCCTGCTTTGGAGGCAGATTCTTTACTGCCTGAGCCACCATGATACCTGAAAATACCTTTATACATACTGTTGCTTTAAAATTATAGCAATCATTATATCAATTGCTAAAGACTTTTGATATTTTAGCAAAAAAAAAAAAAAGCTATATATATTAAGTGAAATTGCTTAGTCATATCCAACTCTTTGCGACCCCATGGACTGTAGCCTAACGGGCTCCTCCGTCCATGGGATATTCCAGGAAAGAATACTGGAGTGGGTTGCCATTTGCTTCTCAAGGGGAACTTCCTGACCCAGGGATCGAACCTAGGGCTCCCGCATTGTAGGCATATGCTTTACCGTCTGAGCCAAAAGAGAAGCCCACTATATATCAAATATTTGAAATTATTTTATCAGCTGCATTTCAGTATACTTTATATTCTTTGTTGTTTCTACTATGAATTTAAAAATTTTATTCTTAGTAGAGATATAGATATTTCACTGAAACTCCCACAGCAAAAAGATTGTTAAGAAATTCTGTGTTAGGCGAATTGATTATGAATTCTGTTTCAGTTATCTTTATCATTACTGATTTTCTGCCTGTATGATGTATCAATTAGAGAACAAGGGATATTTAAATCTCCAGTAATAACTGTAAATTTCTATATATCTGTTTTTATTTCTGAAAACTTACTGCATTATGCATTTTGATATTATTTTGTTACATGTATGGGCTTCTCAGGTAGCTCAGATGATAGAGAATAAGGGTTTGATCCCTGGGTCGGGAAGATCCCCTGGAGAAAGAAATGACTACTGACTCCATTATTCTTGCCTGGAGAATTCCATGGACAGAGAAGTCTGGTGGGTTACAGTCCATGAGGTTGCAAAGAGTGTTACATGTATACACATTTGACTGTTTACATATTATCAGAAGTTGTGCTAAATCACTTCAGTCATGCCTGACTCTTTGTGACCCTATGCACTGCAGCCCACTAGGTTACTTTGTCTATGGGATTCTCTAGGAAAGAATCCTGGAGTGGGTTACCATTTCCTTCTCCAGGGATCTTTCCCACCCAGGAATTGAACACAGGTCTCCTACACTGCAGTAGATTCTTTACTGACTGAGCTACGAGGGAATCCTTCATATTGGAAATTATTATTTTTATTATTGTATAGTATTTTACTTTATCCCAAACTATCATCCTTGTTTCAAAGTCAGTTTTATCTGAAATTTCTATTACTTCTATTTTCTTTAATTAATTTTAGCATGGTATACTTTTTTCCATCCTTTTATCTTTTTACTTTTGTCCTAAATCTTTATATTTAAAGTAGTTCTTTGTGTGTAAAGGAAGTCTCTTATAGACAGCATATAGTTGGGATCTTTTTTCTAAAAATCTAATCTGACAATCTCTGTCATTTAACTTGTGTGTTTAAACAATTTACATTTAAAGGAATTATTGACTTCCCGGGTGGCTCAGAGGTTAAAGCGTCTGCCTCCAATGCTGGAGACCCGGGTTTGATCCCTGGGTCGGGAAGATCACCTGGAGAAGGAAATGGCAAACCACTCCAGTATTCTTGCTTGGAGAATCTCATGGACTGAGGAGCCTGGTGGGCTGCAGTCCATGGGGTCACAAAGAGTCGGACACGACTGAGTGACTTTACATTTACATTTACATTGATATAGTTAGATTGGAATTTGCCATTTTGCTATCTTATTGTAGTTCTTTATTGCTTAAAACTTTTATTTTTTATTCTTTTTTCTGCCTTTGCTGGTTTTAACTGTGCATCTCTGATAACTCCATTTTATCTCCTATCTGAAATCTAATCTGACAATCTCTGTCATTTAACTTGTGTGTTTAAACAATTTACATTTAAAGGAATTATTGACTTCCCGGGTGGCTCAGAGGTTAAAGCGTCTGCCTCCAATGCTGGAGACCCGGGTTTGATCCCTGGGTCGGGAAGATCACCTGGAGAAGGAAATGGCAAACCACTCCAGTATTCTTGCTTGGAGAATCTCATGGACTGAGGAGCCTGGTGGGCTGCAGTCCATGGGGTCACAAAGAGTCGGACACGACTGAGTGACTTTACATTTACATTTACATTGATATAGTTAGATTGGAATTTGCCATTTTGCTATCTTATTGTAGTTCTTTATTGCTTAAAACTTTTATTTTTTATTCTTTTTTCTGCCTTTGCTGGTTTTAACTGTGCATCTCTGATAACTCCATTTTATCTCCTATCTGAATATTTCATTTCTAGTTTTTAAAAAGTATTTTGGTTGCTGCCTTGGATAGACATTTTGCCTTGGATTTTGCCTTGGATTTCCAGTGGTGTATATCCATTTTCATATATCTTATACTTCTTCACATGTAGTACAAATGAATTTTAACATAATAAATCCAATTGTTCCCTCTTGTTCGTTATGATATTGTCCTTTTATGTTGTGCATTTTACTTTTACATATGGTATAAACAATGACCACATTGTCATAGTTGTTACTCCAAGTAAGTCATGTTTAGGTCAATTAAATATAAGAAAAAAATTAAATAAATTTATATTTTGCTTCACATATTATCTTTCTGATGTTCTTCTTTATATGTATACAGTTTTCTAAAACTGTATCAACTTTCTTCTACTTCAGGAACTTCCTTCAACATATTTTGTAGTACAGTTTGGTCTGTATTGTGTTCAATCACTAAGTCGTGTTTCATTATTTGCAGCCCCTTGGACTGCATCACACCAGGCTTCCCTGTCCTTCACCACTTCCCAGAAATTGCTCAAATTTATGTCCATTTAGTCAGTGATACTATCTATCCACCTCGTTCTCTGCCACCCCTTTCTCCTTTTGCCTTCAATCTTCCCCAGCCTCAGGGTCTTTTCTAATGAGTCCTCTCTTTGCATCAGGCCACCAAAGTATTGGAATTTCAGTTTCTGCATCAGTATTCAGGGTTAATTTCCTTTAGGATTGATTAGTTTGATCTCCTTGCTGTCCATGTGACTCTCCAGAGTCATCTCCAGCACCACAATTAGAAAGCATGAGTTCATAGGTACTCAGTTTTCTTTATGGTCCAACTCTCATATCCACACATGACTACTGGAAAAACCATAGCTTTGATCATACAGATTTTGTCAGTAAAGTGATGTCTCTGCTTTTTAATACCCTATCTAGGTTTATCATAGCTTTTCTGCCAAGGAGCAAATGTTGTCTAATTTCCAGTGGTGTATATCCATTTTCATATATCTTATACTTCTTCACATGTAGTACATGTGGCTGCAATCACCTTCCACAGTGATTTTGGAGCCCCCCAAAATAAAATATGTCCCTGTTTCCATTTTTTCCCTTTTTATTTACCATGAAGTGATGGAAGCAGATGTCATGATTTTAATTTTTTGAATGTTGAGTTTTAAACCAGTTTTTTCCCTCTTCTCTTTTGCCCTCATCAAGATCTCATTAGTTCCTCTTCACTTTTTGCCATTAGAGTGATATCATCTACAAACTCATCAAGATCTCATTAAGATCTCATTAGTTCCTCTTCACTTTTTGCCATTAGAGTGATATCATCTACAAACTTGAGGTTGTTTATATTTCTCCTGTCAATCTTGATTCCAGCCTGTGATTCATCCAGCCTGGAATTGTGCATGATGTACTTCACACAAAAATTAAATACAGCCTTGTCTTACACTTCTCAATATTTTACCTTTCATGGATCACAGCCTTATTGTGATAAACGGGCTTGTGTAATTCAGTGAAGCCTTGATGCCTGCTGTGTAAGGCCATTCAAGATGGATGGATCATAGTGGAGAGTTCTGATAGAACTGGTCCACTGATGGAGAGAATGGCAGACCACTCCACTATTCTGGCTGTGAGAACCCTATGAATATTAACATAGTGAAAATGTACAAGTCTCCTGACTGAAATTCCTATTACTATTGTCTAAGAAAATCTTTATCCCTCCTTCATCATTTATTTTATTTATTTATTTATTTTACTTTACAATACTGTATTGGTTTTGCCATACATTGAAACGAATCCGCCATGGGTGTACATGAGTTCCCATTCCTGAACCCCACTCCCACCTCCCACCCCATATCATCTCTCTGGATCATCCCTGTGCACCAGCCCCAAGCATCCTGTATCCATTATTGACATAGACTGGTGATTTTTTTCTTACATGATAGTACACATGTTTCAATGCCATTCTCCCAAATCATCACACCCTCTCCCTCTCCCTCAGAGTCCAAAAGTCCATTCTATACATCTGTGTCTTGTCTCTTTTGCTGTCTCACATACAGGGTTATCATTACCATCTTTCTAAATTCCATATGTATGTGTTAATGTACTGTATTGGTGTTTTTCTTTCTGGCTTACTTCACTCTGGATAATAGGCTCCAGTTTCATCCATCTCATTAGAACTGATTCAAATGTATTCTTTTAATGGCTGAGTAATAATCCATTGTGTATATGTACCACAGCTTTCTTATCCATTCATCTGCTGATGGACATCGAGGTTGTTTCCATGTCCTGGCTATTATAAACAGTGCTGCAATGAACACTGGGGTACATGTGTCTCTTTAAATTCCGGTTTCCTTGGTGTGTATGCCCAGCAGTGGAATTGTTGGGTCATATGGTAGTTCTATTTGCAATTTTTTAAGGAATCTCCACACTGTTCTCCATAGTGGCTGTACTAGTTTGCATTCCCACCAACAGTGTAAGAGGGTTCCCTTTTCTCCACACCCTCTCCAGCATTTATTGCTTGTTGACTTTTGGATCTCTGCTATTCTGAATGGTGTGGAATGGTCCCTCATTGTGGTCTTGATTTGCATTTCTCTGATAATAAGTGATGTTGAGCATCTTTTCATGTGTTTGTTAGCCATCCGTATGTCTTCTTTGGAGAAATGTCTATTTAGTTCTTTGGCCCATTTTTTGATTGGGTCATTTATTTTTCTGGAGTTGAGCTGCATAAGCTGCTTGTATATTTTTGAGATTAGTTGTTTGTCAGTTGCTTCATTTGCTATTATTTTCTCCCATTCAGAAGGCTGTCTTTTCACCTTGCTTATAGTTTCCTTTGTTGTGCAGAAGCTTTTAATTTTAATTAGATCCCATTTGTTTATTTTTGCTTTTATTTCCAGTATTCTGGGAGGTGGATCATAGAGGATCCTGCTGTGATTTATGTCAGAGAGTGTTTTGCCTATGTTCTCCTCTAAGAGTTTTATAGTTTCTTGTCTTACGTTTAGATCTTTAATCCATTTTGAGTTTATTTTTGTGTATGGTGTTAGAAAGTGATCTAATTTCATTCTTTTACAAGTGGTTGACCAGTTTTCCCAGCACCACTTGTTAAAAAGATTGTCTTTAATCCACTGTATATTCTTGCCTCCTTTGTCGAAGATAAGCTGTCCATAGGTGTGTGGATTTATCTCTGGGCTTTCTATTTTGTTCCATTGATCTATATTTCTGTCTTTGTGCCAGTACCATACTGTCTTGATGACTGTGGCTTTGTAGTAAAGCCTGAAGTCAGGCAGGTTGATTCCTCCAGTTCCATTCTTCTTTCTCAAGATGGCTTTGGCTATTCGAGGTTTTTTGTGTTTCCATACAAATTGTGAAATTATTTGTTCTAGCTCTGTGAAAAACACCGCTGGTATCTTGATAGGAATTGCATTGAATCTGTAGATTGCTTTGGGTAGTATACTCATTTTCACTATATTGATTCTTCCGATCCATGAACATGGTATGTTTCTCCATCTATTAGTGTCCTCTTTGATTTCTTTCATCAGTGTTTTATAATTTTCTATATATAGGTCTTTAGTTTCTTTAGGTAGGTATATTCCTAAGTATTTTATTCTTTTCGTTGCAATGGTGAATGGAATTGATTCCTTAATTTCTTTTTCTACTTTCTCATTATTAGTGTATAGGAATGCAAGGGATTTCTGTGTATTGATTTTATATCCTGCAACTTTACTATATTCATTGATTAGCTCTAGTAATTTTCTGGTGGAGTCTTTCGGGTTTTCTATGTAGAGGATCATGTCATCTGCAAACAGTGAGAGCTTTACTTCTTCTTTTCCAATCTGGATTCCTTTTATTTCTTTTTCTGCTCTGATTGCTGTGGCCAAAACTTCCAGAACTATGTTGAATAGTAGCGGTGAAAGTGGGCACCCTTGTCTTGTTCCCGACTTTAGGGGAAATGCTTTCAATTTTTCACCATTGAGGAGAATGTTTGCTGTGGGTTTGTCATATATAGCTTTTATTATGTTGAGGCATGTTCCTTCTATTCCTGCTTTCTGGAGAGTTTTTATCATAGATGTTGAATTTTTTCAAAGGCTTTCTCTGCATCTATTGAGATAATTCATATGACTTTTATTTTTCAATTTGTTAATGTGGTGTATTACATTGATTGATTTGCAGATATTGAAGAATCCTTGCATCCCTGGGAGAAAGCCCACTTGGTCATGGTGTATGATCTCTTTAATGAGTTGTTGGATTCTGATCCAGCAAACAAAAGCCCAGGAGCAGACGGCTTCATAACTGAATTCTACCAAAAATTTTGAGAAGAGCTAACACCTATCCTCCTCAAACTCTTCCAGAAAATTGCAGAGGAAGGTAAACTTCCAAACTCATTCTATGAGGCCACTGTCACCCTAATACCAAAACCTGACAAAGATGCCATTAAAAAAAAAAAAAAACTGGGAGAAAGCCCACTTGGTCATGGTGTATGATCTCTTTAATGAGTTGTTGGATTCTGATCCAGCAAACAAAAGCCCAGGAGCAGACGGCTTCATAACTGAATTCTACCAAAAATTTTGAGAAGAGCTAACACCTATCCTCCTCAAACTCTTCCAGAAAATTGCAGAGGAAGGTAAACTTCCAAACTCATTCTATGAGGCCACTGTCACCCTAATACCAAAACCTGACAAAGATGCCATTAAAAAAAAAAAAAAACTACAGGCCAATATCACTGATGAACATAGATGCAAACATCCTCAACAAAATTCTAGCAATCAGAATCCAACAACACATTAAAAAGATCATACACCTCCTTCATCTTTTAAAAAGATGTAGTATTTTAAGGTTTACAGTTACAGAAGAGTTTATAAGATAATACAGAGAATTATATATATATCTAACTCCAAGTTTCCCTATTATTAGTGTTTTAGACCAGTATGGTGCATTTTTGTTAGAATTAATGTACAAATGAATTTATAGAATTTTTAGCTAAAATGCATAGTTTATTCAGATATTTATTGTCTTTATCTGACTTTTTTTTTTTAAGTTTTGTGATCTTGTCTAAATACCTCATTTCACTTAGCTGTTATATCTTCTTCGGGTTTTTTTGTCTGTAATAATTTCTCAGTTTGTCCTCATCTTTGATGGAATTGACAGTTTTAAGAAGTATTGATCAGGTATAATATATAATGATCTTTGTTGGAATTTACTGAACTTTTCCTCATGATTATAACTAGAATTATGGATATGTATTATTTATTGGAATTATATCTTTTTCACACTTTCTTACTTACTGGTATACTATAAGATGCTTCAGACTCATTTTATATATTTCTAACCCAAGTGCTAGAATCAGCTATTTCTCCAAGGAACAATTCCTTTTCTTAAGAAGATGGAATTAGAAGCCAATATCTAGCTAGTAGGTGTGTTCATTGTTACTGGTGTGTCAACATATTTAAGCCCTTTCAGCTAACAGGAAATATATGTATGTATAATAATACATCTACATATACTTATCTAAATATTTTAAACATATGCATTTATATTATATTAGACATGAGTTTAAGCTGAATATCCACTTCTAATCTATTACCACATAATTCATTTTGGCTTCCATTGCTTGCCTGAGGATATCTATCTCAAGAATGAGAAACTCAGCATTTACCATTCATTCATGAAATTGTTCCAGAGAAGGCAATTGCAACCCACTCCAGTACTCTTGCTTGGAAAATGCCATAGACGGAGCAGCCTGGTAGACTGCAGTCCATGGTGTCGCAAAGAGTCAGACACGGCTGAGGCGACATAACAGCAGCAGCAGGAGCAGCAGCAGCATGGAATTGTTCAATTCAAAGTATGTATGTATGTATGTATGTATGTGTATATATATATATATATATACTGTACTCTCTCCCTGTTAGTTGTTTGGCCTGAGGAAAAGAACTCCTGGAGGCCCTATGGTGGGGCTGCTACTGGTGAACTCCAAAAGGACTTATGCCAACATGCCTCTGCCAGAACCCAGCTGCCAGAACAACTGTCCTTGGAAAGGCTACTGCTGATTCACACCTCAGAAGGAGACTCTCAAGTGCTTACAGGTAGGTCTGGCTCAGTCTTTTGTGGAGTCACTACTCCTTTCCCCTGGGTCCTGGTACTTACAAGGTTTTGGTTGTGCCCTCCATGTCTCTGTTTTCCCTAGTCTTGTGGAAGTTCTATAATCAAATCCCTCTGTCCTTCAAAGTGAGACGTCATAAGGATTTTCAGTCCCTTTGCAAGATCTACAGGTTGGGAAGTCTGATTTGCAGCCTAGAACCTTCATAAAAGAGTGAAACTTCTTTGGTATATTGTTCTTCAGTTCATGGGTTGCCCACCTGGTGGGAGGTATGGGGTTTGATTTTAACGTGATTGCATTCCTCTTGTCTCATTGCATCTACTCCCTTGTCCTTGGATGTGGATAATCTTTTTGTTTGTTTGTTTTGATGGGTTTCAAAGTTCTCTTATCAATGGTTCTTCAACAGTTAGTCATGATTTTGGTATTCTCTGGAACTTACCTTTTCCTGAGAAACCTGTATGCAGGTCAAGAAGCAAAGTTAGAACTGAACATGGAACAACAGACTGGTTCAGAATTGGGAAATGGATTTGACAAGCTGCATATTGTCACTCCGTTTATTTAACTTATCTGTGCAGTACATCATGTGAAATGCTGAGGTGGATGAATCACAAGCTGGAATCAAGATTGCCAGGAGAAATCACAACAACCTTGTATATGCGAATGATATCACTCTAATGGCAGAAAATGAAAAGGAAGTAAAGAGCCTCTTGTTAAGTGTGAAAGAGGAGAGTGAACAAGTTGGCTTAAAATTTGACATTCAAAAAACTAAGATCATGACATCTGGTCCCTTCACTTCATGGCAAATAAATAGGGAAAAGTGGAAACAGTGGAAGATTTTGTATTCTTGGGCTCCAAAATCACTGCAGATGGTGATTGCAGCTATGAAATTAAAAGATGTTCCTTCGAAGGAAAGCTGTGACAAACCTAATTAGTTTCCAATTAAAATAAATAAATTTATATTTTAAAAAAATCAGAGACATCACTTTGCTGATGAAGGTCTGTATATTCAAAGCTGTGGTTTTTCCAATAGTCAAGTATGGATGTGAGAGATGGACCAGAAAAAAGGCTGAGCACCCAAGAATTGATACTTTTGAATTTTGGTGCTGGAGATGACTCTTGACAGTCCCTTGGACAGCAAAGAAATCAAACTAATTCATTGGAAAAACTGATGCTGAAGCTGGAGGTCCAATTCTTTGGCCACCTGATGTGAAGAACTGACTCAATGGAAAGATCCTGATTCTGGAAAAGACTGAGCACAGGAGGAGAAGGGAGTGACAGAGGAAGAAATGGTTGGATGGCATCACTGTCTAAATGGACATGAACTTGAGTAAAGTCTAGGAGATAGTGAAGGACAGGAAAACCTGATGTGCTATAGTCCATGGGGTTGCAATGAGTTGAGCACAACTTAAGGACTGAACAAAAACATGTGTGCTGTTGATATGTATGTTTATGCAATCAATTTGCCTTGTTTTAATTTGCAATGTGTTAATGACCGACTATATTGAACATATTTCCATATTTTTTGTTGATATTTTTGTTGTTTTTTTGGTGAGGTATGTTTTCAAATTTGTTGTCCCTTTTAATTGGGGTTTTCTTTCACCCTGTTTTAATTTAAGTGTTCTTTGAAAATTGTATATGCAATTACTTAATCAGATATGTATCTTAAAAGTAATTTACCTTAGTGTGTGCCTTATCAATTCTCTCTGAGGGTCTTTCACACAGCAGAATTATTAAAATTTACTGAGTCCCCACTTGTCAATTTTTTGTTACAAGGATAGTGCTTTTTGTGCTGTTGTTAATATCTTACCATCAAGCTCAAGCTGATTGAGATTGTCACTTCTGTTTTATTTTTCTCCAGGTTTTATATAGTAATTTGAAGTTTTGCATTCAGGCCTACCACATAAGTTGAGTTAATTTTATGAATGGTATAGTCTGTGGCTAGTTTTTATTTGTTTATTTGTTTGCTATACTCTTCACTTGTATGTCCAATTATTTCAATGCCATTGAAGAAAAGTTATTGTTTCTAAATTGAAATTAGCTGGCTCTTTGGCAAAGATCAGTTCACTATGTTTGTATGGTTCTACTTCTAAGATCTTTATTCTATTTCTTTTGCTTATGTGTCCAATCTTTCAGCAGTGCCATGGTAACTTTATAGCAAATTTTGAATTTGACAGTATTAATCATCCAACTTTGTTCTACTTCTTTAGAGTTTTTTTTTTATATGTATACACTTTTACTTCATTTTCTTGTCTCATTGCTCTATTACAACTTCTAGTATGAAGTTGAATAGGAATGGTGTAGTATTTTTGTTGTTGTTGTTGCTGTTTTTTCCTCCAGTTTTAGGACAAAATCATATAGCTTCTTGCTATTACATGTGTTTATACCTGTTGACTTTTTCATATATATTTTTAATTGTTTCAGAAGTTTATATCACTAGTTTGATAAGATTTTTTTTTAATCATGTATAGATGTCAGGTTTTGTCCAATCTTCTTATGCATGTATTACATGATTTTTCTTTAAAGCTGTTGATATAGAGAATTGCATTAACTAAATTGTGAATGTTGGAGAAGACTCTTGAGAGTCCCTTGGACTGCAAGGAGATCCAACCAGTCCATTCTGAAGGAGATCAACCCTGGGACTTCTTTGGAAGGAATGATGCTAAAACTGAAGCTCCAGTACTTTGGGCACCTTATGCGAAGAGTTGACTCATTGGAAAAGACCCTGATGCTGGGAGGGATTGGGGGCAGGAGGAGAAAGGGATGACCGAGGATGAGATGGCTGGATGGCATCACAGACTCAATGGATGTGAGTCTGAGTGAACTCCGGGAGTTGGTGATGGACAGGGAGGCCTGGCGTGCTGCGATTCATGGGGTCGCAAAGAGTCGGACACGACTGCGCGACTGAACTGAACTGAACTGAACTGAAATTGTGAATGTTGAATTAAATTTGCATGTTGAGATAAATTTTATTTTGTCAATATAGTTCAATTGATACAGTGCTGTGTTCAATGTTTTAATATTTTGCTGATAATTTTTGCACCTATTTTTATAAGAAACAGTGGCCTGTGCATTTCCTTTCTTATAATGTCTTTGCTAGTTTTGATACTAAAGTAATTGTGGCCTAAGAGAATGAGTGAGAAAGTATTCCTTCTGTGTGTATTCTTGTGGAGGAGTTTGTCAAGAATTGGTATCATTTATTTTAAAGTATTTAGCAAGAATCACCAGTGCTTCCTTTCCTGGAAACATTAGCTATTGGTTTACTTCCCTGGTAGCTTGGACGGTAAAAGTGTCTGCCTACAATGCAGGAGACCCGGGTTCAATCCCTGGGTTGGGAAGATCCCCTGGAAAAGGAAATGGCAACCCACTCCAGTATTCTTGTCTGGAAAATCCCATGGACAGAGGAGTCTGGTGGGCTAGAGTCCATAGGGTCGCAAAGAGTCGGACATGACTGAGCGACTTCTCTTCTTCTTACTTTCTTTAAAAGATATACACTATTAAGATTATACATTCTCTGCTGTTTATTTTGAAGTGTGTAACAATCAAGAAATTGGACCATTTCATCTAGTTTACCAAATCTGTGGGCACTGAGTTAATGGCATTGAAACATGTATAATATCATATATGAAACGAATCACCAGTCCAGGTTTGATGCATAATACTGGATGCTTGGGGCTGATGCACTGGGACAATCCAGAAGGATGGTATGGGGAGGGAGGTGGGAAGGGGGTTCAGGATGGAGAATACGTGTATACCTGTGGTGGATTCATGGTGATATATGGCAAAACCAATACAATATTCTAAAGTAATTATCCTCCAATTGAAATAAATAAATTTATATTTAAAAAACAAAATAAAATATATGAAAATGGCTTAATGCAGTCCAAGATTACTGTAGATAGTGGTTGCAGCCATGAAATTAAAAGGTGCTTGCTCCTTGGAAGGAAAGTTATGACCCACCTAGACAACATATTAAAAAGCAGAGATGTCACTTCACCATCAAAAGTTCAACTAGTCAAAGTCATGTTTTTTCCAGTAATCATATATGGATGTGAGTGTTGGACTATAAAGAAAGTTGAATGCTAAAGAATTGATGCTTTTGAACTGTGGTGTTGGAGAACTCTTGAGAGATTTTTGGACTGCAAGGAGCTCCAACCAGTCCATCTTTAAGGAGATCAGTCTTGGGTGTTCATTGGAAGGACTGATGTTAAAGCTGAAACTCCAATACTTTGGCCACCTGATATGAAGAACTGACTCATTGAGAAAGACCCTGATGCTGGGAAAGATATGTATAATATCATATATGAAACGAATCACCAGTCCAGTTTTGATGCATAATACTGGATGCTTGGGGCTGATGCACTGGGACAATCCAGAAGGATGGTACGGGGAAGGAGGTGGGAAGGGGGTTCAGGGAAGTAGGAGGAAAAGGGGATGACAGAGGATGAGATGGTTGGATGGCATCACCTACTCGATGGACATGGGTTCGGGTGGACTCTGGGAGTTAGTGATGGACCAACTCCATCCAACAAGCAGGGAAACCTGACATGTTGCATGCAGTCCATGGGGTCACAAAGAGTAGGACACAACTGAGCGACTAAACTGACAAACATTATAAATTATTTATTATATAATTAAAATTGTATGGATATATTTTAATATTATCTAAATTAAAATGTCTACTTTTATTAAAATTTATTTTTGTTGCCCTTCAATCAATTCTTTTCCTTCTCTTTTTAATTTCTTCAAGCTTACTGATATTTTTGTTTCTGTATGGTTAGAACCCTATATAATATTGCAAGTTACTAAGTATTTATTCTAGAATACTGGAGTGGATAGCCATTCCCTTCTGCAGGGGATCTTTATGACCCAGAAATTAAACCCAGATCAAATAGCAAGTGATGTGTTTACTGTCTGTGCCACCATGAACACACAAACACACACACAATACACATATGGATAAAACTAGATATGAAGTGGGAGATATAGTCATAGATAGATCTCTCTCTCTCTTCCTTGTTGACCCTTGACTAACACAGATTTAAACTATGTGGGTCAACTTAGAGTTTTTTCAATAAATATATACTATAGAACTACATGATCTGTGGTAAGTTGAATCAGCAGATAGAAAACCACAGATCCAGAGGAATGGCTGGAAAGTAATACATTGATATTTCACTAGGGGTGGAGGTAGAACCCATAGTTACTGTATCATTCAAGGTTCAAGAGTCAATTCTCTCTCTCTCTCTTTATATATATATGTGTATGTGTATATATATATATATATATATATATATATATATATCATTAGCATATGCCAAAAGACAAAAGCATTTTGATTTTCTTAAGATGAATATGAGAGGAGAACAAGATGGCAGAGGAGTAGGTGGATGTGGAGTACATCTCTCTCAGGATGCATCAGGAATACACCTTCAGACACAGAAGTTCATGCAGAACACCAGCTAAGAGAGGAGTAGCTGACCAGCAGAAAAGAATATATAGACCTACACAAAACTCGGTTAGACAAAGGAACTAGGAGAAAAAACAGAAGTATTATAATATTGGGCCTGCCCTCGGTGAGTGTGGAAATTGAAGCAGGAGTCCAATCCCCACATTGGGGCAATTGTCTGAGACAGAGGAGAGACATTTAAGGCTGAGAATGAATCAGCTGATCTGCAGGAGCCTAAATGGAATGAGAATATGACAGTCCTTGTCGTAGCTATATGTACCTCAGATGGGTTCCCAGGTCCCCAAAAGGTGCAGCAGCTGGGCCTGGAGCATAGCGATTGTGGAGAAATCCCAGGGTGAAGGTTGCGGTTGACTGCAGAGAGATGGACCAAGGGGATGTGAGGGAGGAGATTGTGATGGCAAATGCCTGTAGAGGCAGCCATGGAAGCAGGTGATACAACTGAGTCATGTGTAGTGGGTGGAGCCATCACCACAGCCTCTCTCTCCCCACAAGCCAGCATCAGCAGCTGAACAGTAGAGAGGCTGGCCCATCATAGGCCTTACACACCAAACTACACAGTAGGACCCCACCCAAGGTGTTATTTTAAGTGTTTGATGCATCAATCTACAGAGTAGGACCCCAGTCCAAGGTTGGAAGGGCCCTCTATGTGCTTGATGTGCCAAACAACAGAGAAGGACCCCAGGCAAGGGAACCCTCTAAGTGCCTGAATGGGCAGAGCTACAGAAAAAGACTAGCCAAAGAGACCTTCTGATTGTTAGCTACTAGAGACTTGAAAAAAGGTTTTGATAGGCCCATAACTGCTGGGGCAGAAGCAGTCAGTGTGGCACTGCCAGGGTCCCCACAACCTAAGCAGCTGTACCTTCTTCATGCTCAATCTTCACTGGGGCAGAGCTGCCACAGGCAAAAACAGTCTTGTGTCTGTGCATATGTGGTCACTTTGGTCATGTCCAACTCTTTGCAACCCTGTGGACAGTGGCCTGCCAGACTTCTCTGTCAGAAGAATTCTCCAGGCAAGAATACTGGAGTGTATTGGCCAATACTGGTGGACATACCCTTCTAGACTGCTATATTTCCTGCTTTCCTAGCTGCCAGCTCCCCTGAGTACCTGTACTGCCACAATTCCTGCAACCCAAGCAGCTGCAACACCTCTGCACCTGATCCTAACTGGAGCAGACCCAAGTCCTCCAGGGCAGCCTCAGGAGCAAACCTACGTGACAGTTGACATGCAGAGGTGGAAATAAAACCACAATTCATACCCAGGGGGCAGTGTGGCTAAGGATGTAAACCCCAAATTTTCCCAATAGCTGTACAAGCTTCAGCTTATATCCACATGATCAGAGAGTCAGACTCTGTGTTTATGGAATATATAAAAGGACAAAGAGAGCTCTCGCAAAATGAAGCATACTAGTTCTGATAGCTGTGGACATTGGAGGCAAGAAAACACAGGAATAGGATAAGATTAGAATCTGAGTTGCCCCCACAGCAGGTCCAGGGACCAGCACAGTGTTGCAGGGCATCCCAGGAAGGTGAGGTGGAATGTGACCCCAGCAAGTGAAAGGACACTGACAGCATTGACTCAAGAAAAACACTTTTTATTCTTTTTCTTTTAATTAATTTTTATTTTTTAGTCTGTTTTGCTTTACAATACTGTAATCATTTTGCTATACATTGACATGTATCAGCCACGAGTGTACATGAACTCCCAATCCCGACCCCCACCTCCCCCCTCCTGCCTCACACCATCTCTCTGGATTATCCCCATGCCTCAGTCCCAAGCATCCTACATCCTGCATCAAACCTAGACCAGCGATTCATTTCACTTATGATATCATACATGTTGCACTGCCATTCTCCCAAATCATCCCTCCCTCTCCCTCTCCCACAGAATCCAAAAGGCTGTTCTATATATCTGTGTCTCTTTTGCTGTCTCACGTACAGGTTCATCATTATCATCTTTTTAAATTCCATATATATATATATATGTGTAAGTATACTGTATTGGTGTTTTTCTTTCTGACTTGCTTCACTCTGTATAATCAGCTCCAGCTTCATCCACCTCATTTGAACAGATTCAAATGTATTCTTTGTAATGGCTGAGTAATACTCCATTGTGTATATGTATCACAGCTTCTTATCCATTCATCTGCTGAAGGACATCTTTATGTTTTGATTTATTCTGTAGTTTCTTTTGGATTTTTTTTAAATTTTTTATTCTTTTTTGTTCCTCTCTCCCACCCTCGTTGTAGTAGTTGATTTTATTGGCACTGGGAAATCTAATTACGCTTTTGATTTTCTTTTCAATCACAATTTTTATTCTTGTTCTAAACATCTGCCTCAACGTTGGACTTTTGCAGGTCTGTGGAGTTTTCCTTTCTTTTCTTTTTTTTTTTTAAATTTTATTCCTTTTCTTCCTTTTTTATTTTCTTTTCTCTCTCTTTTTTTAAATTTTTAAACCTATTATTATTTTTATGCACTTATTACTTTGTTTTATTTTGCTTCTGTTCTTTTCCCCTTGCAGTTAATCTTAATGTATATAAATCTTTATGTACCTCTGTTGAACTTTGCATATCTATTTTTTTCTCTATCTTTTCTTTCTTTCCTTTCTTCTCAACATATTTGTTACTTTTGTTTTCATTGCTTTATTCCCCACTTGGCACCTTGCATTAGTTTTGTTTTCCAGTTTTTGCTTTAGTTAGTTTTCTTCTTAACTGGTAGATATAATTTTTTATTTCCTCTGTTCGCTGAGTCAGCATATTGTACTTTATTTTTGTTGGATGGTTTGATTTTAATTATGGGTGTATATGTAAATGGGTATATTCTGTCAGTTCTGTTCAGTTCAGTTCAGTCACTCAGTCGTGTCTGACTCGTTGTGACCCCATGAATCACAGCACGCCAGGCCTCCCTTGTCCATCACCAACTCCCGGAGTTCATTGAGACTCGCATCCATCGAGTTACTGATGCCATCCAGCCATCTCATTCTCTGTTGTCCCCTTCTCCTCCTGTCCCCAATCCTTCCCAGCAGCAGAGTCCTTTCCAGTGAGTCAACTCTTTGCACGAGGTGGCCAAGGTACTGGAGTTTCACCTTTAGCATCATTACCTCCAAAGTAATCCCAGGGCTGATCTCCTTCAGAATGGACTGGTTGGATCTCCTTCAGTCCAAGGGACTCTCAAGAGCTTTCTCCAACACCACAGTTCAAAAGCATCAATTATTCGGTGCTCAGCTTTCTTCACAGTCCAACTTTCACATCAACATTATTATAATTATTATCTGCCTGATTTTATAACTTCCATTTGTCTGGGGTTCATCTTTGGTTTCTCACTTTTGGGTATGTGTTTTAATCTCACTTAATGCACTCGTGGAATGTTTGTTGCCAACTAGAGGTCAAGTCTTGACCCTTTGGAGTGGGAGCACTGACTTCAAAACCCTAGACTACCAGAGAAGGAATCCTGGAGTTCAAATAGAGAGAGTATTGCCTCTATGTTGGGCTTTTGTAGTTCTGTAGCGTATTCCTTTAAAAAAAAAAAAAAACTTTCTTCTTATTTTTTTTCTTTCAATCTTTTGTTTTAATTTTAATTTTTAAATTTAAATTTAAAATTTGATAGGGAGTATCAAATAGTGAGAACTCACATAAAACCACTTGCATATCAGACCTGCATTCACTCAACCACAATGTACTTTGTACACTGTACATTGTACAGGACACCTTATCTGAACAACAAACTAAACAAAAATACAAACACAGTTATCAATAGACAGGATTATCACCTCACTCAGTCTTCCTCATCAGAAGATTAACAAAGACAAAAACAAAAACTCAGCACAAATCTCACCGGACACAAAACTTACACAAACTACTGCATCAATCTTTGCAGGGCAGAAACCAAAAAGAATAAAGAATTCAGTTCTGAAGCCTGGGAAAAGGAGATTTCAAACACAATAAGTTTAAAGAAAATAATAAAAAGACAGATGAAGGGGAAAAATGAAGGAACAAACTAGAAACATAGACGTCCAAATAAATTCAGAAGAAATAAGCAAATTACCTGAAAAGGAGCTCAGAATAATGATAGCAAAAATGATCAAAAACCTGAAAACAATTTGAGAAAATTCAAGAATCAATTAACAAAGACTTGGAAGAATTAAATGATAAATAACAGAATTGCTGAAATTAAAAATTTCCAGAAGAAATCAATAGCAGAATATATGAAGCAGAAGAATGAATCAGTGAGCTGGAAAATAGAATGGTGTAAATAACTTCTGAAGAGCAAAAAAAAAAAAAAAAAAGTAAAAAGAATAAAAAAAACTGAGGATAGGCTCAGAGATTTTTGGGACCATACCAAACACATCAACATTTTAATTATAGGGGTCCCAGAAGAAGAATAGAAAAAGAAATGATATGAGAATTTTTTTTTGAAGAGATTGTAGTTGAACACCTTCCCAACATGGAAAAAGAAATAGTCAATCAAGTCCAAGAGACATAAAGAATCCCATATAGGATAAACCCTAGGAAAAACATACCAAAGTTCATCCTAATCAAGATAACAAAGTTTAAACACACAGAATATAAAAAGCAGCAAGAGAAAATCAACAAATAACATAGAAGTCCATGCTTTGAACAGCTGATCTTTCAGCAGAAACTCTACAGGCCAGAAGGGAATGGCAGGATATATTTAAAGTACTGAAAGGGAAAGATCTACAACCAATATGACTCTATCTGGTAAGGATCTCATTCAAAATTGATGGAGAAATCAAAAGCTTTTCAGAAAAGAAATGGTTAAGAGAATTCAGTATGACCAAACCAGCCTTACAAGAAATGTTAAAGGAACTTATATCGTTAAGAAATATGAGAGAAGAAAAATATCTACAAAATCAAACCCCAAAGAATTAAGAAAATGGCAATAGGAACATATATATCAATAATTACTTTAAATTTAAATGGATTAAGTGCTCCAACCAAAAGACACAGATGGGTTTAATGGATACAAAAGCAAGACCCATATCATATAAATGCTGTCTACAAGAAACCCAGTTCAGATCTAAAGACACATATAGACTGAAAGTGAAAGGATGGAAAATATATTCCATGTAAATGGAAAGCAAAAGAAAGCTGAAGCAGTAATCCTCATATCAGACAAAATAGACCTTAAAATAAAGAAGATTACAAGAGATAAGGAAGAACACTACATAGTGATCAAGGGTCAATCCAAGAGGAAGACATAACAATTGTAAATATCTATGCACCCAACACAGGAACACCTCAATACATACGAAAAACACTAACAGACATAAAAAGAGAAATTGACAGTAACACAATAATAGTAGGAGACTTTAACACTTCACTAACACCAATGGTAAGACCATAAAAAGAGAATTAATAAGGAAACACAAGTTTTAAATGATACATTAGATGAGATGGATCTTATTGATATCTTCAGGACATTCCATCCAAATGTAGAAGAATACACCTTCTTCTCAAATGCACATGGAAAATTCTCCAAGATAGACCACATCTTGGGTCACAATTCAAACTTCAGCAAATTTAAGAAAATCAAAATCATATCAAGCATCTTCTCTGTCTACAACCATATCAGGAAAAAAAAAAAAACTGAAAACCCACAAACACATGAAGATTAAGCAATAGTTTTATGACTAATCAACAGATAACTGAAGAAATCAAAGGGAAATTAATAAAAAATTCTAGAAACAACTGACAATGAAAACATTACAATTCAAAACCATAGGATGCAGCAAAAGAAGATCTAAGAGGGAAGTTGATAGCAATACAGTCCTACCCCAAGAAACAAGAAAAAAATCCAATAGACAATCTAACTTTACAACTAAAAAAGCTTAAAAAAGAAGAAGGAGAACAACAACAACAACAAGAACTAGGAGAAGGAAAGAAACCATAAAGATCAGAGCAAAAAACAAAAATAAAGAAAGAAAAATAAAGAAAGAAACAATAGCAGAGATTAAGAAAACTAAAAGCAGGTTCTTTGAGAAGATAAACAAGGTAAACAAAACTTCAGCCAGACTCATCAAAAAAAAAAAAAAAAAAAAAGGGAGGGAGAGAGAAGAATCATATCTACAAAATTAGAAATGAAAAAGGAGAGGTTATAACAGACAATGCAGAAATTCAAAGGATTATAAGAGACTATTATAATCAACTCTATAGCAATAAAATGGATAACCTGGAAGAAATGGACATATTTTAGAAAAGTTCATTTTTCAAGACTGAACCAGGAAGAATCATAAATTATGAACAACCCAATTATAACTAACTGAGGCTGTGATAAAAAATCTCCCCCAAAAACAAAAGCCGAGGACAAGATTGCTTCACAGGAGAATTCTATCAAACATTTAGAAAAGAATTAATGCCTACCTTTCTAAAACTCTTTTAAAAATTGAAGAGGAAGGAATACACCCAAACTAATTCTACAAGGCCACCATCACCCTGGTCCAAAAGGCAAAGACAACACACACGAAAGAAAACTACAGGCCAATATCACAGATGAACATAGATGCAAGTTCAGTTCAGTTCAGTCACTCAGTCGTGTCCGACTCTTTGTGACCCCATGAATCGCAGCATGCCAGGCCTCCCTGTTGGTCACCAACCCCCGGAGTCCACTCAGATTCACGTCCATCGAATCAGTGATGCCATCCAGCCATCTCATCCTCTGTTGTCCCCTTCTCCTCCTACCCCAATCCCTCCCAGCATCAAAGTATTTTCCAATGAGTCATCTTTTCGCATGAGGTGACCAAAGTACTGGAGCTTCAGGTTTAGCATCATTCCTTCCAAAGAAATCCCAGGGCTGATCTCCTTCAGAATGGACTGGTAGATGCAAACTTCTCAACAAAATTTTAGTAAATAGAATTGAGCAACACATAAAGTGCTCATACACCATAATCAAGTTGGGTTTATTCCAGTGATACCATATGAGCAAATTGAAAAATAAGAACCATATGATAATCTTGATAGATGCAGAAAGAGCCTTTGAAAAAACTCAGCACTCATTTATGATGAAAACTCTTCCAAAAATGGGCATATAAGGAACCAACCTTGACACAATAAAGGCCATATATGATAGTCAGTCAGTTCAGTCATTCAGTCATGCCAAATTCTTTGTTTCCCCAAGGACTGCAGCACGCCAGGCCTCCCTATCCATCACCAACTCCCGGAGTTTACTCAAAGCCATGTCCATTGAGTCAGTGATACCATGCAATAATCTCCTTCTCTCCTTCTCCCCTACCTTCAATCTTTCCCAGCATCAGAGTCTTTTCAAATGAGTCAGTTTTTTGCATCAGGTGGCCAAAGTATTGGAGTTTCAGCTTCAACATCAGTCCTTCCAATGAACACTCAGGACTGATCTCCTTTAGGATGGACTGGTTGGATCTCCTTGCAGTCCAAGGGACTCTCAAGAGTCTTCTCCAACACCACAGTTCAAAAGCAGCAGTTCTTTGGTGTTCAAATTTCTTTATAGTTCAACTCTCACATCCATACATGACTACTGGAAAAACTATAGCTTTTAAAAGAAGAAGCTTTCTTGAGAAAGTAATGTCTCTGCTTTTAAATATGCTATCTAGGTTGGTCATAACTTACTTCCAAGGAGCAAGTGTCTTTTAATTTCATGGCAGCAGTCACCATCTGCACTGACTTTGGAGACCAAAAAAATAGTCTCACACAGTTTCCATTGTTTCCCCATGTATTTGCCATGAAATGATGAGACCAGATGCCATGATCTGAGTTTTCTGAATGTTTAGTTTTAAGCCAACATTTTCACTTTCCTCTTTCACTTTCATCAAGAGGCTCTTTAGTTCTCCTTCACTTTCTGCCATAAGGGTTGTGTCATCTGCATATTTGGAGAATGCAATGGCAAACCACTCTGGTACTCTTGCCTAGAGAATCCCATGGATGGAGGATCCTGGTGGACTGCAATCCATGGGGAGACTAAGAGTCCGACACAACTGAGCAACTTCATTTTCATTTTTCACTTCCATGCATTGGAGAAGGAAATGGCAACCCATTCCAGTGTTCTTGCCTGGAGAATCCCAGGGACAGGGGAGACTGGTGGGCTGCCATCTATGGGGTCACACAGAGTTGGACATGACTGAAGCAACTTAGCAGCAGCAGCATCTGCATATCTGAAGTTATTAATATTTCTCCTGGCAATCTTGATTCCAGCTTGTGCTTCATTCTGCCCAACGTTTTTCATGATGTATTCTGCATACACGTTAAATAAGCAGGGTGACAATATACAGCCTTGATGACTCCTTTCCTGAAGTCTAGGTCTAACTGATGCTTTCTGACTTGCATACAGATTTCTCAGGAGGCATTTTAGGTGGTCTGGTATTTCCATCTCTTTAAGAATTTTCCACAATTTGTTTTGATCCACATAGTCAAATATTGGTGTACTCAATAAAGCTAAGAGATGTTTTTCTGGAACTCTCTTGCTTTTTTGATGATCCAACAGATGTTGACAATTTATGGAAGCTTCCTGATGGGATGTCTATATGATAAGCCTACAGCAAACATTGTTTTCAATGGTGAAAACCCGAAAGCTCTGTAAGACCAGGAACAAGAAGATATGAGTGTCCACTTTTACCACTATTATTCAATATAGTTCTGGAAGTCCGAGATAAAGCAATCAGAGGAGAAAAAGAAATGAAAGGAATGCAGATCAGTAAAGAAGAAGTAAAGTTCTCACTGTTTGAATATGACATGATCCTGTACATAGAAAACCATAAATATACTATTGGAAAATTACTAGAGCTGATCAGTAAATTTAGCAAAGTCACAGGATACAAAATCAATACACAAAAATCACTTGCATTTCTATATACCAATAATGAAAAATCAGAAAGAGAAATTAAGGAATCATTCCCTTTTACCATTGCAACAAAAAGAATAAAATATCTGGGAATAAACTTACCTAAGGAAACAAAAGAACTGTACACAGAAAATTATGACACTGATTAAAGAATTCAAACATGGCATAAATAGATGGAGAGATATGCCATGTTCCTGGGTAAGAAGAATCAATATTGTGAAAATGATTATGCTAACAAATGCAATCTACAGATTAATGTGATCCCTATCAAATTACCAATGACATTTTTCAAAGAACTAGAACAAAAATTTGCACAATTCATATGGAAACACAAAAGACCCCTAATAGCCAAAGAAGTCATGAGAAAGAAGAATGGAGCTGGAGAAGTCAGCCTTCCTGGCTTCAGTTTATATTACAAAGCTACAGTCATCAAGACAGTATGGTACTAGCACAAAAACAGAATATAAACCAATGGAATAAGATACAAAGCTGATAAATATATCCATGCACATATTGGTACCTTATTTTTTACAAAAGAGATAAGAATATACAATGGGGAAAACACATTTTCAATAAATTGAATAAATTTAATAAATGTATTCAATAAATTATGCTGGGAAAACTGGACAGCTGCATGTAAAAGAATGAAATTAGAACACTTACTAACACTATACACAAAGATAAACTCAAAATGGATTAAAGACCTAATTGAAAGACCTGAAACTATAAGACTCTCAGAGGAAAACATAGGCAGAACACTCAATGACATGATCAAAGCAAGATCTTCTATGGCCCACTTCCTAGAGTAATGGAAATAAAAACAAAGTGAACAAGTGGATCCTGATTAAACTTAAAAGCTTTTCCACAACAAAGGAAACTATAAACAATTTGAAATGACAACCCTCAGAATGGCAGAAAATAATAGCAAATGAAACAACTGACAAAGGATCAATTTCAAAAATATACAAGAAGCTCATACAAACTCAATACTCAGAAAAACAAGCAACCTAATCAAGAAGTTGGAAAAAGACCCAAATAGACATATCTCCAAAGAAGACATACAGATGGCTAACACATGAAAATATACTCAACGTTGCTCATTATTAGAGAAATGCAAATCATAATGAAATATCACCTCCTACCAGTCGGAATGGCCATCATTAAAAAGTCTACACAATAAACGCTGGAGAAGGTGTGGAGAAAAGGGAACACTCTTGCACTGTTGATGGGAGTGTAAACTAATACAGCCACTGTGGAAGATGGTATGGAGATTCCTTAAAAATCTAGGAATAAAACCATCATATGACCCAGCAATCCCACTGCTGTGCATATACCCTGAGGAAACCAAAATTTAAAAATACACATGTATCTCATTGTTGATTGCAGCACTATTTACAGTAGCTAGTACATGGAAGCAATCTAGACTTCCACTGATGGGTGAATGGATAAAAAAATTATATCACATATATACAATGGAGTATTATTAGCCATAAAAAGGAATACATTTGTGTTTGTTCTAATGAGGTGAATGAACCTAGAGCCTATTATACATAGTGAAGTAAATCAGAAAGAGAAAGATAAATATCATATACTAACATATATACGAAATCTAGAAAAATGGTACTGAAGAATTTATTTGCTGGAAAGCAGTGAAGCAACAGACATATTGAATAGACTTATGAACATGTGGAGTGGGGCACAGAAAATGAGATTATGGAGAGAGTGACATGGAAACTAACATTAGTGTGTGTAAATTAAATAGGCAATGGGAATTAGCTCTATGTCTCAGGAAATTCAAACAGGGGCTCTGTATCAACTTAGAAGGGTGGGATGGGAGGGAGATGGGAGGGAGTTTCAAAAGGGAGGGGGAATATATGTATACCTATGGCTGATTCATGTTGAGGTTTGATAGCAAGAAGCAAAACTCTGTAAAGCAATTATCCATCAATTAAAAAGTGAATAAATAAAAACAATAAGGGAATATGATAGGTTAATGACAAAGGGATAGTATAGAGGGCTATATGAAAAACATTAAATAGAAAAATTAGGTAATTTACAGTAGTAAATAACGTATAGAATACAGGGCTTCCCAGGTGGCCCTAGTGGTAAAAAATCCACCTGCTAATGCAGGAGACAGAAGAGATGTGGGTTCAATCCATGGGTCAGGAATATTTCCTGGAGGAGGGCAGGCCACTACAATATTCTTGGCCAGAGAATCCCATGGAAAGAGGAGCCTGGCAGACTACAGTCCATAGATTATCACAGTCAGATATGATTGAAATGACTTAGCATGCATAAAGAATACATCTTTATTTAACAGCTTAAACTGAAAGCAATGACATTTATGTGAGGTGGTCAAGGAATCTGTCTTGAAAAATGTACAATTATAACATGATAGCATTCATGATAATAGTTTTAAGATAATAATTGATGTTTAAATATGTAAGAACTTTTCTGAGGAATTTACATACATTATTCTGTTTATTCCTTACAGAAGTGCTATGAGTAATTTATTACTTTTACATTTTATTGAGACATTTATTGAGTAACTTGCCTGGGATCATAGAATTCTTAAGTGTCAGACTTGGTTATTTGAACATAGACTTGATACTGAAGATACATAAAAATAATCATAGAAAATAGATTTGAAAAAAATGCTGTGAAGTCAGATTTTCATGAAGATCAATTCCTCACATTTAGCATAAACAAAAATGGCTCTGTGCATATGTGTAATGTACGTCAGCTCCATGATTCATTTCTATACTTACTTTACATTCTTGTGCTGATTTTATTTTTACTTTGTGTACTTTCCACTTTATACTATTTTCATAAACCCATTTATGTTTATAAACAGCACACTAGTGAGGAAAATTTTAGAATATATTTCTTTTATTTTCTTGTAATGGTCTTTTTGAAGTATCAGGTTAATAGCTGTTCAGTTCAGTTCAGTAGTTCAGTCGTGTCCGACATTTTGCAACCCAATGAATTACAGCACGCCAGGTCTCAACTCCCGGGGTTCACTCAAACTCATGTCCATTGAGTTGGTGATGCCATCCAGCCATCTCCTCCTCTGTCATCTCCTTCTCCTCCTGCCTCCCAGCATCAGAGTGTTTTCCAATGAGTCAACTCTTTGCATGAGGTGGTCAAAGTATTGGAGTTTCAGCTTTAGCATCATTCCTTCCAAAGAGCACCCGGGACTGATCTCCTTTAGAATGGACTGGTTAGATGTCCTTGCAGTCCAAGGGACTCTCAAGAGTCTTCTCCAACACCACACTTCAAAAGCAGCAATTCTTTGGCGTTCAGCTTTCTTCACTGTCCAACTCTCACATCCATACATGACTACTGGAAAAACCATAGCTTTGACTAGACAGACCTTAGTCGGCAAAGTAATGTCTCTGCTTTTCAATATGCTGTCTAGGTTGGTCATAGCTTTCCTTCCAAGAAGTAAGTGTCTTTTAATTCCATGGCTGCAATCACCATCTGCAGTGATTTTGGAGCCCCCCCAAAATAAAGTCTGACACTGTTTCACTGTTTCCCCATCTATTTGTCATGAAGTGGTGGGACCAGATGCCATGATCTTCATTTTCTGAATGTTGAGCTTTAAGCCAACTTTTTCACTCTCCTCTTTCACTTTCATCAAGAGGCTTTTTAGTTCCTCTTCACTTTCTGCCATAAGAGTGGTGTCATCTGCATATCTGAGGTTATTGATATTTCTGCTGGTAATCTTAATTCCAGCTTGTGCTTCTTCCAGCCCAGCATTTTTCATAATGTACTCTGCATATAAGTAAGCATGATGTCAATATACAGCCTTGATGTACTCCTTTTCCTATTATAGGCAACCTCTAATATATTGGAGATTTGGTTACAGACCACTACAATAAAATAAATATCACTATAAAGCAAATCATCCAAATGTTTTGTTTCCTAGTGCATATATAACTTATACTTAATTTTGCTGTAGTCCAGTAAGTGTGCAATATCATTAGGGCTAAAATATGCATATTTTAGTTTAAAATATTTTATTGCTAAAAGCTGCTAACCATCTTCTGAGCCTTTGGTGAGTTGTAATAGTTTTGCTGGTGAAAGGTCTTGCCTCTTTGTCAGCAGCTATTGACTGGTCTGGGTGGTGGCTGGTGAAGGTTAGGGTGACTGGCAACTTCTTAAAATTGATGATCATGAAATTTGCCTCATATATTAACACTTCATTTTATGAATTTATTTCCTCTTTAGCATGTAAAATGATGTTTGAAAACATTTTAATGGCAGTAAATCTTTCAGAATGATAGTATTCTAAAACCCTGCCATTAGTCAAAAAAGTTTATATTATATTCTAAATCTTATAATTTCAATAATCTTCATTGTATCTTTATCAGAAATAGGCTTGATCTCAAGAAACCATATCCTTTGCTGATTCATAAGAAGCAATTCCTCATCCATTCAACTTTAACATGAAATTGTATGCAAGACAGCAAAAGAGACATACATATATAGAACAGTCTTTTGGACTCCGTGGGAGACGGTGAGGGTGGGATGATTTGGGAGAATGGCATGAAACATGTATATTATCATATGTGAAATGAATCGCCAGTCCAGGTTCAATGCATAATACAGGATGCTTGGGGGCTGGTGCACTGGGATGACCCAGAGGGATGGTATGGGGAAGGAGGAGGGAGGGGGCGTCAGGATGGGGAACACATGTATACTAGTGGCGGATTCATGTTAATGTATGGCAAAACCAATACAATATTTTAAAGTAGTCAACCTCCAATGAAAAAAAGTATTAATAAATAAATAAATTTATATTAAAAATAAAAAAATAATAATAAATTTTAAAAAGGAAAAAATAACATTAAATTGTAGCAATTTATTCACATCTTCAGGCTTGAATTCTAACTCTGGTTATCTTACTATTTCCCCCACATTGGCAGTTATTTTTCCATTGAAATTCTGAATGCTTCTAAGTTATCCACAAGTGTTGGAATCAACTTCTTCCAAATTCCTGTTAATGTTAATATTTGAACCTCTCTCCATGAATAAACAATGTTTCAATGGCATCTGGAATATTGAATTCTTGGCAAAATGCTCCCCACAGCCTTAGAAAATGTATTTATTAAGTAATAAGACTTCAAAGTTGAAATTATTCCTTGATCCATCCATAGGCTGCAGAATAGATGTTGTATTAGCAAGCAAAAGAACAACATGAATCTTGTGCATCTCCATCAGAGCTCTTGGGTAGCCAGATGCATTGTCAAGGAGCAGTAACATTTTGAAAGAAAACTTTTTTTTTTTCTTCTCAACAAGTAGGTGTCAACAGTCCACACTGAGGAAACCAGAATTGAAAGAGATACGTGTACCCCAATGTTCATCACAGCACTGTTTATAATATCCAGGACATGGAAAGAACCTAGATGTCCATCAGCAGATGAATGGATAAGAAAGCTGTGGTACATATACACAATGGAGTATTACTCAGCCATTAAAAAAAATACATTTGAATCAGTTCTAATGAGGTGGATGAAACTGGAGCCTATTATACAGAGTGAAGCAAGTCAGAAAGAAAAACACCAATACGTGTCAGTTCAGTGTAATTCAGTCACTCTTTCATGTCTGACTCTTTGCGACCCCATGAATCACAGCAGGCCAGGCCTCCCTGTCCATCACCAACTCCCAGAGTTCTCTCAGATTCACATCCATCGAGTCCGTGATGCCATCCAGCCATCTCATCCTCTGTTATCCCCTTCTCCTCCTGCTCCCAATCCCTCCCAGCATCAGAGTGTTTTCCAATGAGTCAACTCTTCATGTGAGGTGGCCAAAGTACTGGAGTTTCAGCTTTTGCATCATTCCTCCAAAGAAATCCCATGGCTGATCTCCTTCAGAATGGATTGGTTGGATCTCATTGCAGTCTAATGCATATATATGGAATTTATAAGATGGTAATGATAACCCTGTATGCAAGACAGGAAAAGAGACACAGATGTCTAGAACACTCTTTTGGACTCTGGAGGAGAGGGCGAGGGTGGGATGATTTTGGAGAATGGCATTGAAACATGTATAATATCATATAAGAAACTAATCACCCGTCCAGGTTTGATGCAGGATACAGGATGTTTGGGGCTGGTGCACTGGGATGACCCAGAGAGATGGTATAGGGAGGGAGGTGGGAGGCGGGGTCAGGATGGGAAACACATGTACACCCATGGTGGATTCATGTTGATGTATGGCAAAACCAATACAGTATTTTAAAGTAATTAGCCTCCAATTAAAATAAATAAATATATATAAAAAAAAAAAACAAGCTCAGTAAGCCATGTTGTAACCATATGTGCTGTCATTCAGGTTTTACTATTCCATTTATATTGTATAGACAGAGCTGATTTTGCATAATTTTTAAGGACCCAAGTATTTTCAGAATGGTGAATGAGCATTTGTGCAAATTTAAAGTCATCAGCTGCATTTGCTCCTAGCAAGAGTCAGCCTGTCTTTTAAAGCTTTAAAACCAGGCCTTGACTTCTCCTTTATACCTGTGAAAGTGCTAAATGTCATCATCCCAAAAGAAGGTTAATTTTTTACATGAAAAATCTTTTGTTTTGTGTGCCACCTTCATGAACTATCTTAGCCATATCAACAATAAGCCTGTTTTGTTTTCTTATCAAGTGTGTTCTCCCTGGAGCAGAACTTATAATGCAATTTAAGAATTTTTTTTTATATTTTTGCATACACCTCTTAGCTAACTGTTGATAGGTTTATAATAGCTTTTGACATGCTTTTTTCACTAAGCTTGAATTTTTCTAGCTTTTGCCTTAAAGTGGCAGAGTGAAATTCTTCCTTTTTCTGGAACACCTAAAAGCCATTTTAGGCTTATTAACTGACCTAATTTCAGTATTATTGTGTTTCAGGGAATGAGAAGGCCTGAAGAGAGGGAGAGAGATGGAGGGACAGCAAATCGTTGGGTCAGTCAGAATACACACAACCTTTATCTATTAAGTTTGGCTGTCTTTTATGGATATGGTTTGAGGTGCTTAAAAACCATTACAATAGCAACATCAAACATCACTGATCACCATTACAAATATAGTAATGGAAAAATTTGAACAATTGTGAGAATTATGAAAATGTGAGACAGAACAGAGTGAGTGAATGTTGTTGGAAATATGGTGCTGATAGACTTGTTCTACTCAGGGTTTCCACAAATCTTTAATTTGTAAAACTGTCACCATATCAAGAAAATGCAATAAAGTGAAATGCATGAAAGGAGGGCTACATTATTACTGGTATAAAGGAAGAATGATGCAAGGTGAGTCTGAAGAAAAATGCACAGTGAGATTATGATAAAGCTCCATGGCCTTGGTAAGAAATATGGATTGTGTCTGGAATATGATATGAAACCTTTTGAGACCTTCGAAGCAAGTGAGTCATATGCTTCAAACTATGTCTTAGAAATTGCTATGTTAAATTTTGGTATTATCAGCTAAAGCAAAAGTAGAAGTGTTAGGTCAAACAGTATAATGCAAACATATATTTATGAAAATAAGCTCCCCAAGGCCATTTGGCCTTAGGGCATGTTTTGCAAAGGCAGCACTGGATTGGGAATTAAGGCATCTAATATATAGAGTGGTAAACAACAGGGACCTACTGTATAGCACAGGAAACCATATTCAATATCCTGTGATAAACCTTAATGGAAAAGAATGTGAAGAATATTCATTGTGGTAAATATTGCTGTTGTTTAGTCACTAAACCGTGTCTGCCTCTTCTGAGATCCCATGGATTGTAGACTGCCAGACTTTTCTGTCCATGGGATTTCCCAGGCAATAATTCTGGATTGGATTGCCATTTCTCTCTCCAGGGGATCTGCCTGACCCAGTGATTGAACCTGTTTCACTTGCAATTGCAAGTGGATTCTTTAGCATTGAGCCATGAGGGAATCCCATGGATTTTATATATACATATATATGGCTATGGTTTTTCCAGTAGTCATATATGGATGTGATAGTTGGACTGTGAAGAAGGCTGAGGGCCAAAGAATTAATGCTTTTGAATTGTGGTGTTGGAGAAGACTCTTGAGAGTCCCTTGGACTGCAAGGAGTTCCAACCAGTCCATTCTGAAGGCAATCAGCCCTTGGATTTCTTTGGAAGGAATGATGCTAAAGCTGAAACTCCAGTACTTTGGCCACGTCATGCGAAGAGTTGACTCATTGAAAAAGACTCTGATGCTGAGAGGGATTGGGGGCAGGAGGAGAAGGGGACGACAGAGGACGAGATGGCTGGATGGCATCACTGACTCGATGGACGTGAATCTGAGTGAACTCTGGGAGTTGGTGATGAACAGGGAGGCCTGGTATGCTGCGGTTCATGGGGTTGCAAAGAGTGAGAAATGACTGAGCAATTGAACTGAACTGAACTTATATATATATATATATATATATATATAGTGTATTATTAATAATATAATATTATTACTTTAAAATAATTTTATAATATTATTATATATTATTTTATTGTTATATAATATTACATAATCAATTTTTAATTTAATACAAAATTATAAGTAAATTACACTTCAATAAAATAAAAAATTTTAAATGGCCCCTGTGTTTCAGGTATGCCTGCTTATATGTTGAAATCAAAGGCATGTAGGATATATGTGAATGCTGAAAAAGGCTTGAAAAAGACTATGAATGCTGCTCTTGAGGTAAAGAAAGCTAGTAGGAAAGTGTAGGGAAGGATCACTGAATTACCTAAGGCATCATCTAGAGTTAAACACTATACCTATACTGTTAATCATTCTATTTCCAACACTGTGCTTGGCATTTATAAGGCATTTGATAACTCATTTTGGATAAATGGATCAGAAAATATAGCTCATAATTAAATCTCATCAAAAGGAATGAGTGATAAATTCTACTTGAAGTATTCTGATGATAAATAAGTGTAAAGAAGAGTGCAATTTCCCCAAGAGAAGACTTTCTAGAAAAAGAAAGTGTGTTAGTCATTCAGTCATGTCCAACTCTTTGTGACCCCATGGACTGTAGCCCACAAGGCTACTCTGACCATGGAATTCTCCAAGCAAAAATATTAGTGTGAGTTGTGATTCTCTCCTCTAGGGGGTCTTCCTGACTCAGAGATCAAACTTAGGTCCCCTGCATTGCAGGCAGATTCTTAACCATCTGAGCCACCAGGGAAACCTGAGCATGGACATGTGTTGTGAACTAGGGAAAGAATAACATCATATTATAAGACCACATAACACTTAGCAAGTAATGGTAGAATGGAGCTAGAAAATGAAATTTAGAACTCAGTAGGGAAGAATTTTATATTTCTCTGTGTGAATGTGTGCATGCTAAGTTGCTTCAGTCATGTTTAAATTTAAAATTAGACTAAATTATCAAGAAAATTGCCCATTGATGTCATCTTGTTCCCTGTGCAGCAGAGGTACTTGCTATTCAAACACTATAAAACTCAATAGCAAGACTGTCAAATTTGTTTCAATGTCATTACATCTGGATTTTAAGATATTGCTTTTGATACTCATTATGTCCGTCCCTTGAACTGCAAGGAGATCCAACCAGTCCATTCTGAAGGGGATCAGCCCTGGGATTTCTTTGGAAGGAATGATGCTAAAGCTGAAACTCCATTACTTTGGCCACCTCATGCGAAGATTGACTCATTGGAGAAGACCCTGATGCTGGGAGGGATTAGGGGCAGGAGGAGAAGGGGACAGCAGAGATGAGATGGCTGGATGGCATCACTGATTCGATGAAGGTGAGTCTGAGTGAACTCCGGGAGACGGTGATGGACAGGGAGACCTGGCGTGCTGCAATTTATGGGGTTGCAAAGAGTCAGACACGACTGAGTGACTGAACTGAACTGATTTATTACAGACCTTACAGTGTACTGCTTGAAATTTTACCTTTCATTCAATCACAAGTGAATTTGACATCTAGTCATGTTGTTTAGAATCTAAGCGAGTTGGCGGTCAGGTTTTTTTTATTGTGTGTGCGTGTGTGTGTCTTTTAAAAAATGTCTGTCTTGTGTTTTCCCTTTCTGTGATAAAACAATGCCTACTCAAAGAGTATATTAAGTAATACATATCCATTATTCTTGCTTGGAGAATCTCATGGACTGAGGATCCTGGTGGGCTGCAGACCATGGGGTCACAAAGAGTCCGACATGACTGAGTGACTTTACTTACTTACTTACATATGCAAAAGTTTATGAAACATAGTAAGTGTTTAATAAAACAGGCCTTTAGAACACTACAGTTTTAAAATATGTCATAATTTCCTGAAAGATATCCATTTTTTTCAAAACATAATTTTTTTTGAAGTCTTTTTGTCTTTAGAGAGTGTTTTCCCTATATACATTTCAAAGAGAAGTTTGACTGGAGTGAAGTGAAAGTCGCTTAGTCATGTCGAATTTTTCGTGACCCCATGGACTCTAGCCTGTCAGGCTTCTCTGTCCATGGAATTCTCCAGGCAAGAATACTGAGTAACTGGATAACTGTTTCTTTCTCCAGGGGATCTTCCCAACCCAGAGATCAAACCGAGGTCTCCCACTTGCAGACAAATTCTTTACTGTCTGAGCCACTAGGGAAGTCTGAGGATACAGGAGTGGGTGGCCTATCCTTGGAATCAAACTGGGGTCTCCTGCATTGCAGGCAGATTCTTTACCAGCTGAGCTACAGGGTATAAAGTGATGGAATAAATATTGGCACTTCCCAGGTGATGCTAGTTATAAAGAACCGCCTGCCAATGCACATAGATGTGAGAGATGCAGATTCGATTGCTGAATTGGGAAGATCCCTGACAATATGCATGGCAACCCACTCTAGCATTCTTGTCTGGAGTATCTCATGGATGGAGGAGCTTGGTAGGCAACAGTCCATAAGGTCACAAACAGTTGGAAATGACTGAAGCAACTTAGCACACACTCATATACATATATATATATTTCAATGTTCTTCAGAGAAGAGATAGTAAATATAATAAGTATAGCAATAGTAAATATAGATAACTGTTCCAGAAAAACATTTATTTCTGCTTTATTGACTATGCCAAAGCCTTTGACTGTGTGGATCACAATAAACTGTGGACAATTCTGAAAGAGATGGGAATACCAGACCACCAAACATGCCTCTTGAGAAATCTGTATGCAGGTCAGGAAGCAAGAGTTAGAACTGGACATGGAACAACAGACTGGTTCCAAATAGGAAAAGGAGTATGTCAAGGCTGTATATTGTCACCTTGCTTACTTAACTTCTATGCAGAGTACATCATGAGAAACGCTGGACTGGAAGAAACACAAGCTTGAATCACGATTGCTGGGAGAAATATCAATAACCTCAGATATGCTGATGACACCACCCTTATGGCAGAAAGTGAAGAGGAGCTAAAAAGCCTCTTGTTGAAAGTGAAAGAGGAGAGTGAAAAAGCTGGCTTAAAGCTCAACATTCAGAAAAGGAAGATCATGGCATCTGGCCCCATCACTTCATGGGAAATAGATGGGGAAACAGTAGAAACAGTGTCAGACTTTTTTTCTGGGGGGGGGGGCTCCAAAATCACTGCAGATGGTGACTGCAGCCATGAAATTAACAGACGCTTACTCCTTGGAAGAAAAGTTATGACCAACCTAGATATTATATTCAAAAGCAGAAATGTCACTTTGCCGACTAAGGTGCATCTAGTCAAGGCTATGGTTTTTCCTGTGGTCATGTATGGATGCGAGAGTTGGACTGTGAAGAAGGCTGAGCACCGACGAATTGATGCTTTTGAACTGTGGTGTTGGAGAAGACTCTTGAGAGTCCCTTGGACTGCAAGGAGATCCAACCAGTCCATTCTGAAGGAGATCAACCCTGGGATTTCTTTGGAAGGAATGATGCTGAAACTGAAGCTCCAGTACTTTGGCCACCTCATGTAAAGAGTTGACTCATTGGAGAAGACCCTGATGCTGGGAGGGATTGGGGGCAGGAGGAGAAGGGGATGACTGAGGACGAGGTGGCTGGATGGCATCACGCACTCAATGGACATGAGTCTGAGTGAACTCCAGGAGTTGGTGACGGACAGGGAGGCCTGGCGTGCTGCGATTCATGGGGTCTCAAAGAGTTGGACACGACTGAGCGACTAAACTGAACTGAACTGATACCAGACCACCTGACCTAGTTCTTGAGAAACATGTATGCAGGTCAGGAAGCAACAGTTAGTTCTGGACATGGAAAAACAAACTGCTTCCAAATAGGAAAAGGGTTAAGACAAGGCTGTATATTGTCACCCTGCTTATTTAACTTATATGCAGAGTATATCATGAAAACACTGGGCTGGATGAAGTACAATCTGGCATCAAGATTGCTGGGAGAAGTACCAGCAACCTCATATATGTAAATGACACCACCCTTATGGCAGGAAGTAAATAAGAACTAAAGAGCCTCTTGATGACAGTGAAAGAGGAGAGTGAAAAATTTGACTTAAAGCTCAACATTCAGAAAACTAAGATCATGGTATCTGGTCCCATCACATCATGGCAAAAAGATGGAGAAACAGTGGAAACTGTGGCTAACTTTATTTTTTAGGGCTCCAAACTCACTGCAGATGGTGACTGTAGCCATGAATTTAAAAGATGCTTACTCCTTGGAAGGAAAATTATGACCAACCTAGACAGCATATTAAAAAGCAGAGACATTACTTTGTCAAGGAATGCCTGTCTAGTCAAGGTTTTGGTTTTTCCAGTAGTCATTTATGGGTGTGAGAATTGGACTATAAAGGAGGCTGAGTGCCAAAGAATTGATGCTTTTGAACTGTGCTGTTAGAGAAGACTCTTGAGAGAGTCCCTTGGATTGCAAGGTCCAATACTTTGGCCACCTGATACGAAGAGCTGACCCATTTGAAAAGACCTTGATGCTGGGAAAGATTGAGGGGAGGAGGAGAATTGGACGACAGAGCATGAGCTGGTTGGATCGCATCACCGACTCAATGGACATGGGTTTGGGTAAACTCCAGAAATTGGTGATGAACAGGGAGGCCTGAAATGCTGAAGTTCATGGGGTGGCAAATAGTGGACACAACTAAGGAACTGAACTACTACTACAACTAGTATGCATGTCCCAAATCACAAAATAATATGTGAGGAAAGGGTCCTATAATCAATAGCTGTATTAAATGACATATAAAGTCTCCTCCTCCAGAACATTAGTATCTTAAATTGTCTCAGAATTCTTGCTATAAATAAAGCTTTTTAAACCCAAATTTCTTAAAATTATTTATCCAATAATTTCCTTTCCCATTTTACATTGTGTATATGTGTGTGCGTAGAAACACATTTTATTATCCTGCTTTCCTACTCCTTACCTTCAAAGTATTCTCATTACATCAGAATAAAAACCAAAATATCCTCCCTGGTTTATAAAGAACCACATGTCAAACTCCTGATCTATGTTTATCTTCTCCCTGGTTTCCTTCAAGATTATTCCACTTGAACTACATAAGTGTGTTTCTTCCTTAAAGCTTTTCCCTCATTGTTATTAATTCCTGAAATACATTTTCTCAGATGACTGCTATTTTATTCAGATCTCTCCTCAATATTCATTTCATCATCTTGTTTATAATAACTCTCAAGTTCTTTTGTCTTCTACATTTTCTTTATAATATTCGTCTCATACTATCTGAAAATATGTCCAATATTTTTTTCATTACTCTCTGCCTTCCACCAGAATCATAAGTTCCATGAGAACAATCATTCATGGATATCTTCCTCATTGCTATATCCATCAGTACCTAAAATGTGACTAACACATATTATAACTGAGACATTTATGAAATATGTGGCAGTCAGCCCATAAAAATTTATAATTTATAAACAGTTACTCCTGTATCAACTAAATCCATAGTTTAAAGGGATTTATATGAAGTGAGTTTAGAGTTAACTGTATTTTAATTTCCCTATGAATTAAGGGTGATACAGATAAGTTAGAACTCATTAAATTTGAGGTGGTAAAAATCTCTCTTTTTATAACTTTTACCACATGAGAGAGATTATACTGAGTGAAAGGAGGGAAGTCATGCCTTGGTTTATTCCTAATTGACACAATGTTAGAAAAGTAATAGAAAGAGTGCTAGAGACACTCGACATCACAAATGTATTTTTGTTTGAAGGATTCAGAAAGCGTTTTTGGTATTCATTAGTGGAAATCAAATCTAAATTATTTGTATCTGTATCTCTTCTCTTACTGACAGCATTTGTTTTGGTGATTTGTACAATTACCCAGCTCTTAATTGCTCTTATTCCCATCCCAGACAACTCAGGATTATTAGAAAATACACTTTAAACTCTTGTTGAAACAAAATCAGGTAATTATTGTTATGTTTTTACTTTCCCAAATACTATAGTGCAGTTGAAGTAAGCTGTTTCAAATGCTAACTCCATACATCTGATGAATCTAGGGATATAAACATTTATAGCAAACTGACATATTCTTATAAAGTCCAGAATGCACAGTCTTTTTACCCAGTATTTACTCAAAGGATAAGTTTTACAATTGTGTTATCATCACTAAGTGAAGTTGATTTAGGAGACAAGAGGCTTTTTTTCAGGCATGACTTCCATAATAATTGATGCAAGAGAGACCTCTAGCAGTGTCCACACATGCTGAACTCTTAAATCAAGGATACTGGCTTCATTCCCAACTAAAGGTTGCATCTACATTGATTAATCATTTTTTTGTCTCCAAGGAAAGGAAATATTACACAAGGGGCAAGCACCCTGACCTTTCCAAATATTCATGAAATGATGTAATGTGTGTTTAAAATATAGGAGTAGTGCTTCATTTATTCACCCTGTGCTGCCAAGCAAACACAAATGTAAGGGGTCATTGGTGGCAATAAAGTATATTGGGAATGCTAAGATAAAATAATACTTGGCTGAGAAACACAAACCTGAAAACCCAAATAACTTACAATGTGCCTTTTCCTGCTACAAATTCACAAAAGAGATAAGCAGAAAAGGTGTACAAGATGAAATGTCCTTTAAATTAATTCTAATTTTAGAATTAAACATGATACCCCAATCTTGTTGGCAAGCTTTGAGTTACTACTGCATGCAGTTGCAGACATGAATTGAGTGGTCTTTAGGCATCCAGAATCTGGATTCTTTAGATTGACACAAGAAAAACAGAAAAAGCAATTCCAAGAAATAAAGATAACAAGGAGGGGAAAACACTGAAATATACATTAAAACCAGTAAGACATATACCCTAAAACTTCCCCAGGAAGAAGTTTCTTCCCAAGTAGTAAAGAGCATCCTGGAACCTTCTTATCATCCTATCCAATGCTTTGATACAGAGATATTACAAAAAGATATGGGAGAATGAGTGGCCCAATGTTTCCCATTCCCCTGAAAAAAATCCATATTTCCGACAAAGGGCAAAAAGTAGAAGAAACTTTGCACTCCCCTTGAAGCCAAATTTTCCTCATTTTTTATTCTTAATTTTTCTCCCACTGGCCTTAAAAGTCAAACTGTGTACAACCAGGAATATGCCTTTATCTGTAATGCAAGGCAATCAGCTGAGTCAACTGCCAGAAGGGTCTTTCCTAAACCTTTCCAAGTTGTTTTCTCTTTAGTCTCATTGACCTAAAATGTATCTTCACCCAGGACATATTAGCCCTTGAAGCCTCTGAAAGGGAACACCAGACAATAATTGAGTTTACTTCAGGAACACACAAGTTACAAGTTACAGTCACTCTATTTTCTTAATTTTAATAAATTAAATTAATTTATTAAAATAAAATTTAAATGAATTAAAATTTCATTAATTTTAATATTTTAGCTTCTGGAACTTCCCTGGTGGGCCAGTGGTTAAGAGTCTGCCTTCCAGTGTGAGGGACATTGGTTCTATCCCTGGTCTAGAAGATCTCAAATGCCCTAGGGAAGCTTGACCTGTGTGTCATGACTATTGAGCTCTGTGCTTTAAAGTCTATCCTCTGCAACAAGAGAAAGTTAAAATGAGTAAAAGTAAAAGTTGTTCAGTTGCATCTGACTCTTTGCCACCCCATGTATACACTCCATGGAATTCTCTAAGCCAGAATACTGGAGAGGGCAGTCTTTCCCTTCTCCAGGGGGTCTCCTCACCCAGGGATTGAACCCAGGTCTCCCACATTGCAGGTGGATTCTTTACCAGCTAAGCTATCAGGGAAGCCCCGCAACAAGAAAACCATCACAAAGAGAAACCTTCTTACCACAACTGGAGAGTAACCCTGCTCTCTGCAGCTAGAGAAAGACTATGCACAGCTGTGAAGACCCAGTGCAGCCAAAGACAAATAAATAAAACTTAATCTTCTAGCTATTGTCTTGATTTATGCCAACACACTTGTCTACCCCAACTCATTCCGTAGGGGTGCATAGATGTGTATAGAGGTATAGATGTGTATAGAGGTAATGGAAGCCTTACAACAGCAAGATGCCAACAGCATGCAGTGCTTCAAATACGCAATCACTCCATAAATTTTGACAGTGGGAACCTCTGTGAACTTCACAGAAGTTTGAAGTAGAATCTATTGATTCTACAGTAAAGTTAGTGTTCCATAATAAATGTAAAAGCATCTCCCTCATTCAACTTTCTTCTTTTCCTACTCTTTGTAAGCCAGAGGAGATATTTATTTGGAGTCTGTGTCTCTCAGTCAGCACCCTTTATCAGTGTTTGCAGGGCACACTCCCTGCCCCTCTTCCACAGCTGACTTAGCCAATTTCAATTTTCTCATGTGGTCCTCATAAGGGGAAGAAGAAACATAAGAAACATCAGCTCTTCATGAAAAACTTGGAAAACTAAAATTTCAAAATTGTATGCAGAAAAGCTGCTTATAACCCAAGCTCTACTGTCTTTCTAAAACTGAATTTTCCAGCAAGTCAGTATATCTAGAACACAAAACAATTCAATGTAGAATAGTACAAGAAAATTTATCAACTATCAAGCTTTATTAATAATTTTAAGAATCATGGCATCAGGACAGAAAAAGGAGAGATCTGATGTGGGAAGAAAGCAAATTAGCCAAGACGGTGTGTTCAGGCTCCCTCGTCCCACCTTTTGTAAATAATGACTTTGTAAGAGCTGAGATCGTATATAGCACCACACATGTGCATCACATAGCATGCCATACTTGCTTGGTCACTGGCTACTTTGTACTATGTGCATATGTGACCTCCACCAAGAAGGCGGTGGCCTTTGCTGCTGCCTCCTGGCTGTGTCCATTGGGTCAGCAGCAAGAAGAGAGAACTGTGCTATCGCTGCTGTACTAGCCAGGAGAGAGGCTGTGTGCCAGACTGGAAGGAGTAAATGTGTCTGCAGTTCCTCCAGCTTTTCCAGTCTCCTTCCAGCCTCTAAGCTCACGCCTTGTCTATCCTGGGTTCAGTGAACAGTGCACAGTGTGCACAGCGAGACAACTGGAGCTGTGAGCAGGATAACTAATACCGTTTGCATCACAAACAGGAAGAAGAGCCATACATCTGGGCTGTCCCATGTGGCTCCCTGGACCCTTGCTTTGCACATCACATAGGTCACCACCTACAGCAACAAGAGTGAGGCTATGAAACACCTGTGTCCTAGGACCCGGAGAGCTGTGTAGTTTATGTGACAATATTCACAAATTGTTTACTTAATCAATTCTTGTTGATGGACAGGGAGGCCTGGTGTGCTGCATTCCATGGGGTTGCAAAGAGTTGGACACATCTGATCAACTGAACTGAACTGAGCTGAAGCAATTCTAATCTTTGCCTAGATAACAAATTGTATCACTAATTTACTTACCCATTCAGTTACCATATTTACAGTCAATTATACCTTTATCTACCTAATTTCTTCTCCCCAGTGTTCCCTCATTCACCAATCATGGAGACAACTGAAAACAGTCCATGTATTATGAATTTGTTCCTACCTAGTCTACCATCTGATCTTATCACAGTATTTAAAAATATTCTACAACATTTTTGGTAATAATTTATACTAAAGAATATATCTACTACTTCCAATGAACTTCCAGGTGTTCAAGCTGGTTTTGGAAAAGGCAGAAGAACCAGGGATCAAGTTGCCAGCATCTGCTGGGTCATCAAAAAAGCAAGAGAGTTCAAAAAAATATCTATTTCTGCTTTATTGACTGTGCCAAATCCTTTGACTGTGTGATCACAATAAATTGTGGAAAATTCTGAAAGAGATGGAAATACCAGACCACCTGACCTGTCTCTTGAGAAACCTATATGCAGGTCAGGAAGCAACAGTTAGAACTGGACATGGAACAACAGAATGATTCCAAAAAGGAAAAGGAGTATGTCAAGGCTGTATATTGTCACCCTGTTTATTTAACTCATATGCAGAGCACATCATGAGAAACACTGGGCTGGAAGAAGCACAAGGTGGAATCAAGATTGCCAGGAGAAATATTAATAACCTCAAATATGCAAATTATACCACCCTTAAGGCAGAAGGTGAAGAGGAACTAAAGAGCCTCTTGATGAACGTGAAAGAGAAGAGTGAAAATGTTGGCTAAAGCTCAACATTCAGAAAACTAAGATCATGGCATCCGACCCCATCACTTCATGGCCAGTAAATGGGGAAACAGTGGAAGCAGTGGCAGATTTTATTTTATTTTTTTGGCCCCCAAATCACTGCAGATGATGATTGCAGCAATGAAATTAAAAGATACTTACTCCTTGGAAGGAAAGTTGTGAGTAACCTAGATAGCATATTGAAAAGCAGAGACATTATTTTGTCAACAAAGGTCTGTCTATTCAAGACTTCGGTTTTTCCAGTAGTCCTGTATGGATGTGAGAGTTGAACTATAAAGAAAGCTGAGTGCTGAAGAATTGCTGCTTTTGAACTGTAGTGTTGAGGAAGACTCTTGAGAGTCCCTTGGACTGCAAGGAGATCCAACCAGTCCATCCTAAAGGAGATCAGTCCTGGGTATTCACTGGAAGGAATGATGTTGAAGCTGAAACTCCAATACTTTGGCCACCTGATGCAAAGAGGGGACCCATTTGTAAAGACCCTGATGCTGGGAAAGACTGAGGGCTAGAAAAGAAGGGGATGACAGAGGATGAGATGGTTGGATGGCATCACTGACTCAATGGACATGAGTTTGGGTAAGCTCCGGGAATTGGTGATGGACAGGGAGGCCTTGCATGCTGCAATTCATGGGGTCGCAAAGGTCAGACACAACTGAGTGACTGAACTGAACTGAACTGAACTGAGGGAGGACTGACGTGCTGTGGTTCATGGGATTACAAAGAGTCAGACACGACTGAGCGACCGAAATGAACTGAACTCCCAGAGGTCCATCAGGATCTGAACCCCTTCCAATGGGAATAGGGTTTTCTCTTTATGAAGGATGACATTTATTGCCATATCACTCCATAGATCATCTGATATTTTCTTTGACCGGCTCATTTACATTTTTTTTCCACCACCACTCACAATTATTTGATCCTATTTATACGTCTTATGGAAACTCTTTTTTTTTTTTTTTTCAGCCAAATTCATATTATCCTATTGATTAATTTCCATTCTTTCTCAATAAAATGGAAGCTTCAATAATATTTTTAATAAAATCAGAGCTTTAAATAAGCTCCTATTGTTTCTCAAAATATATTTTTATCCTATGGTTAATCACTGACACAGTTATATATACATACATGCCTGCGTGCTACTTCACTTCAGTCATGTCCTTATCTTTGTGACCTCATGGACTATAGCACACCAGGCTTCTCTGTCCATAGGATTCTCCAGGCAAGAATACTGGAGAGGGTTATCCTTCCCTCCCGCAGGGGAATCTTCCAAACCCAGGGATTTAATTTCAATTTATTATCTCCTGTATTAACAGGTGGATTCTGTATCACTAACACCACCTGCTAAGTCACTTCAGTTGTGTCTGATTCTGTGTGACCCCATAGACAGCAGCCTACCAGGCTCCCCCGTCCCTGGGATTCTCAAGGCAAGAACACTAGGGGCATTAAGATGCATATATATACTATGTATATGTATACTACTGTATATGCACATATGGGCTTCCCTCATAGCCTAATTAGTAAATACGTACATATATCAGATGTATAAACATATTTTAATTTCCTTCTTATCCTCTACCTTTCCCCTTATATTTACAACCCTAAATTAAATTTAAACATGAGCTTTTCCTTGGGACTACTTCCAATTTTTCAGGTTGCTCACATTATAACAATAAATTCTCCATTCAAACTTCATATCCTTACAGTTCCCCTACTTTCAACTATTTGTTATCTCAGTATTTCTTTATCCCCAGCAATGTCTCAAATTGACTTTTTTTATCCTGTGCTGAAATTTATTTTCCAGGATCTGTTGTTCCTTAGGCCTTTAAATCCTACTTTCACAAAGACTTTCCTGGGTACCCACAGTGGACTAAGGCTTGTAAACTGCTTTAAAAGATTTGAAGGTAGTTGCTCATCTGGCTGATGTTTCTAAGCCTATTCTCTCAGATTCTCAATGCATTCCCAGTCAAACAATACATGTCTGATTAATGTTTCTGAGAAAATGCCATGAGAGTGAAAGAGAAATCACAGGATTATCTGTCCAAGCAAGTGACCCCAAAGTTGGAGGTGCTATTAAGGGCCACGTGGAGCTGGTAGGTGAGATTGAATGATGACAAATTGGTTTAGAGTGATTATTGCACAGTGCTGGACATCTTGATCTCTGAACTGAAAATGTTCTTGTGACCTAGCAGTTTGTTAAGAGAATGAGGGTGAATAATGAAATATTGAGAGCTGTTAATGTCTTCTCTGAGAGCAAGGGAAATTCCTTTTAAATAAGCTTTTAAATGGGAATGGGAGCTCATATCAAGAAGAGCTTGTTCAGCAACCTGGTTTTAATGCCAGTGGTATTTGTGTGTGTGTGTGTGTGTGTGTGTGTGTATGCATGTTCCCCGAAATAGACCTTATTAATGTACAGTAAAGGAATACAATAAAGCAAGTACCCTTTGTATCAATAATCTGTCTATACTTGTTTAAATGTTGCCCTAGTGATAACAAATTAGAATATTACAAGAAGATCCAGCCAGCCAATCCTAAAGAAAATCAGTCCTGAATATTCACTGGAAGGACTGATGTTGAAGCTGAAACTCCAATACTTTGGCCACCTGATGCGAAGAATTGACTTATTTGAAAAGACCCTGATGGTGGGAAAGATTGAAGGTGGGAGAAAAAGGGGATGACAGAGGATGAATGGTTGGATGGCATCACCAACTCAATGGACACGAGTTTGAACACGTTCCGGGAGTTGATAATGGGCAGGGAGGCCTAGTGTGCTGCAGTCCATGGAGTCAGAAAAAGTTGGACACTACTGAGTGACTGAACTGAATTGAACTGAATTAGAATATTATTTTCCATGGCCCTGCCCACTGAGAACACATTACATATAATTAGATGTTTGTTGACACATTTACCAAGCATATTGCATATATTTTTTTTTAGTTTAGTGTTGATTAATCCCATTTCATAGAAGGAGAAAGTGAAGTATAATGTGAATAAACTGTTTATCTAAAATACTTCAAGAGTGGTAGGCATAAACTCAAGAAACCCGAATTTCAGGCCATAATCCTAAAAAGTAAAGATAGAGCAGCATGATCCAGGAACCTCTGGCCATCCAGCACCTTGGCTGTATGCTAATCTAACTCTTAGAGCCATTTCCAGGAGAACTTGCAGCTGGACTGGGAAATACTTGGGTTGTGCCTCCACAAGCCTAGTTTACTATGCTTCTTTGACATCTGGAAAAAAATATTAATCAGACTTGGGAGGAATTTCTTCAAATCCTAGTAAACATTAAGTCTTGTTTTATCATATAAAACAAGATTTTCAAAGACAGTAGCTAAACACTACCGTTCTTTTTCTGCATTTATGCTATTCATGAAACACAGAAGTGTTAGAGAATATAATGTGTGTGATCCCCTAACACATTATTTTTGTTATGAACAATTGATATTTGTATAGAGCCTCAACCTATATGCTCTCCAAAACATATCTGTGTTTGATTATTTCAGTAGCAATTTTCCAGAAGACTTCGCTTATTATTCATGTTTCCTGTAGAAGTAAGTAGAAAGAAAGGAGTTTTTTACTTGGGCCAAGATATTTTCATTTATACAAGCACTTACTGTACAGTCCTCAAATGCAGACAAAAAAGAGATAGAGAAAAAAAAAAAGACTTTCATTGTTATCAAGTGCTCACAATAAATATCCAGACACCTACTTAAAAGACTAAGTGTTTCTTGCTCAGCTGTGTCCGAGTCTTTGAGACCCCATGAACTGTAACCCCTCAGGTTCCTCTATCCATCAGATACTCTAGGCAAGAACACTAGAGTGGGTAGCCATTCCCTTCTTTGGGGATCTTCCCAACACAAGGATTAAACCATGCTCTCCTGCACTGCAGGAAGATTCCTTACTATCTGAGCCACCTGAGAAACCTAATGTAAGTGCCAAAAAGAGAGTTTGATGAAAGATAATGGAACTTAGAGGATGATGTCTGGATCTAGAAATGCATACAAAAGAATGAAAAAAAGTTTCAGAAAAGCAGAGAATAAGGAAAGTCAAAACATTTCAGGTAGAAGGAGTCTCACTCTCCACTCTCAGAATTAATAATTTCATGGCACATACCTGGAGGACAGATATTCTGATGTAGTGAGTGCCCAGATCTCCTAGATGGACTCCTGTTCTTTGTTTTTACAATGGCATGGTCTTTCTTGGTCCAGGGAGAATTTCTCCAAATTGAGAGCTATCAAGAGTTGAAAATAAATTAAGCCCAGTCCCTTGGAGTTCAATTAGGGTCCCCCAGGGTGTACTTGGAAGAGAGAGTCTTGGAAAAGTCTCAGCACTGAGGTTCTACCTGGAGGCACACCACGGGACCTGAAGGATTACACCCCAGAGTCATCTTTCAATCAATTTTCATCTTCTATGAGCTATGGTTTTTCCAGTAGTCACATATGGATATGAGAATTGGACTATAAAGAAAGCTGAGCACTGAAGAATTGATGCTTTTGCTGTTTGGTGTTGGAGAAGACTCTTGAGTGTCCCTTGGACAGCTAGGAGATCCAACCAGTCCATTCTAAAAGAAGTCAGTCCTGAATATTCATTAGAAGGACTGATGTTGAAGCTGAAACTCCAATCCTTTGGCCACCTGATGCAAAGATATGATCCATTTGAAAAGACTCTGATGCTGGGAAAGATTGAAGGTAGGAGAAAAAGGGGATGAGGGAGGATGAGATGGTTGGATGGCTTACTGACACAATGGACATGTTTGTGTAAACTCTGGGAGTTGGTGATGGACAGGGAGGCCTGACGTCCTGCAGTCCATGGGGTTGCAAGGAGTCGAACACGACTGAGCAACTGAACTGAACTGAACTGAGGAGCTGACTGTAGAGGAAGAAAGTAATTGGGTACTTGTAGGGGGCCACCTTTTGAAACTTCATTGTTGATAAGTACTTAAAAACTTGATGTTAATAAGAAGAAAAGACAATCAAGTCACAAGGAAAACCAGAACTGAGAATCCCTAGGTAAGATGCAAAGCTCTTGGCACTCACATTTGTATTGTATAGAAACAACTGATATTTTCTTTTTACTCTGGTCTTAATTTTTATTTACTGAAAGATAATCTGACAATATGAGAGTAGTAATTACTTAAATTTTGGATGAGATATTTGTGAATTTGTTATGTTGCTCTCTGTACTATTATATATGCCTGAAATAGTTTGTACTAGAAAACCAAAGAGAAATGGTATTAAAATACAATAAAATTCCAAATTTTGTTTTAAAAATAATTTCTCCCTCCCCATATCTCTTTAACCTCACCAGCATGTGTCCTACAGAATCAATACTACATTTATTTTCTTGAACAAGACAGTAAATTCAGATATTTTGGTCCTTAGAATAAAGATTTCAATTGGCAATTTTTTCGATTTATGAAAGTCATTCCCTATTGTTTTTAAAATTTTGATTTTCTATGATTTTCATGAAAAATCATGGAAGAAGAGAATCATGTAAAACTGCATATCTTTTTTCAGAATTATTTTCAATTCAAAATTTACCTTCACTGTTTTATGCAAGAAATAGAATAGTTTTTAGCAAAATAATAAGAGTTGATATAGGTCAATCTTAATTAATTTCAGTAAAAATTATAAAATATTTACTATGTACTAATAGAATTCTATATATTAACAGAATTGAAATTGAGCATTTCAGACCATTTATCATATTCATTAAAATAAATTTTACTTTTTTGTACAGTAAAATGGGACTTTTTATTTTTCTCTTCTCATTTCCTTCAACATTTACATAAATAATATTAATTTTAAAATGTTTTTGTTTGATCACTTGGATGACTTTGATACAGCTTAAGAATTTATATGAAAATGTACCCTTTATCTTAGACCCATGAAATATAAAATTATATATACACATATAACATTAAAAATGCATAATATAAGATTAAATAGTATATATATTATATATGTATATGTATATATAGTCTTCCAAAGTGGCGCTAGCAGTAAAGAAACTAACTGCCAATGCAGGGGACTTAAGAGACATGGGTTCAATATGGGTTGGGAAGATCCCTTCAAGAAGGACATGGCAGCCCAATCCAGTATTCTTGCCTGGAAAATCCAATGGACACAGGAGCCTCATGTGCTATAGTCTATAGGGTTCCAAAGAAAATCGGACAAGACTGAAGTGACTTAGCATACATGCACACATACACATATATATTGGAATCAATTCAAATGACTATATAATTAAACTACTGATAAGAATGTCACAGTTACTTTACAACGTAGTCAATTTTTAAAGTCAAATTTTTCATAATTTTAGTTTTGAAATCAAATGAGTCTTTAGCTATAAGGAAAATATTTTTCTTCAACAAATAAGCACAATCTTTTGCCACACATTCAATTTCCTTCAAACAGTCTAAACATTGATTTAAGTAAAATGAATCAAATTTCTCTGGGATAAAGCAATTATTCTATGGGGTTGAATTTATGCATTACATCAGGTAGATATTTCATTCAATTTCTGGTTCAAAATATACTCAGAAATAGAGATTTAAATGTGTTATTATAGGGATTGATTATTTCTCATAAACAAAGAAACATCAGAGTAGGCAAAGCTCTACCTATTTGTGATCTCACCCTGAGTCTCATTATCTCAAGAAGGCTGCCAGGTATCTGGACATCACATCTTTGTTTCAAGCTAGGTGAAAAAGAATAAAGGTCTAAAAAGATATGTGTAAAGCCACCCTAGAATCCTATCCAACTGCTTCTGCTTACTCTCATGATTCAGAATTTGTTCACTTCAGTCAGTTCAGTTCAGTCACTCAGTCGTGTCTGACTCTTTGCAACCCCATGAATCGCAGCATGCTAGGCCTCCCTGTCCATCACCAGCTCCCAGAGTTCACCCAATGGTGGACAATTATAAGGAAAACTGGAAAAATGTGTTCGTTTTTAGCTAGGCAAATTGTCATCCTTTATGCAATTAGGTCATATTAGTAAGCAAGAAGGGGTGAGTACATACTGGATAAATAATTAATCAGTGTTTTCCTCCTGCATATTTCAAAACTGTCCCTAAATGGTAATTGAGGATTGATTTATACAATATGGGAAGAATGTTGGCCTGAATGTCAAGCCAAAAGGACACTCAAAAAGAGTAAAATTAAATATTTATATAACATTTTATGAACTGCATTGTAGGAGTGAAATCATTAAGAACTTGGAATTTAGGTCAGTCAAATCTGAACCTTATTTCTAACATACTATGACTTGTAAACTTTGCAAACTTGAGAGGCTTTTTTTAACTTGTCACCTCAATTTCTTCCACTGCAATACATGAAAATAAATTTAGATACCATATAAGGTTTTAAAAGCATTATGTTTATATATGATATTATACATGTTTTGCCAGTCCAGGTTCGATGCATGATACTGGATGCTTGGGGCTGGTACACTGAGATGACCCAGTCGTCGGGAGGGAGGGAGGAGAGGGGGTTTCAGTATGTGGAACACGTGTATACCTGTGGTGGATTCAAGCTGATGTATGGCAAAACCAATACAATATTGTAAAGTAATTAACCTCCAATTAAAATAAATAAATTTATATTAAAAAATAAAAATAAAATTATTAGGTTTAAGTTAAACCATAGAAGCTGCCAATGCAGAGCATAGCATAGAAAAGTCACCAAATACAGCAAAGGTATTATATAACAATATGATTAAGAAATTTCAGATTATAACTGAACTTTGTAGAAATATAGGGATGGTACCCTCCAGTTCAGTTTGGTTCAGTTGCTCAGTTGGTCTGACTTCTTGTGATCCCATGAATTGCAGCATGCCACGTCTCCCTGTCCATCAGCAACTTCCGGAGTTCACCCAAACTCATGTCCATCGAGTCAGTGATGCTATCCAGCCATCTCATCCTCTGTCATGACCTTCTCCTGCCCTCAATCCCTCTTAGCATCAGGGTCTTTTCCAATGAGTCAACTCTTCTCATAAGGTGGCCCAACTATTGGAGTTTCAGCCTCATCGTCATTCCTTCCAATGAACACCCAGGACTGATCTCCTTTAGGATGGACTGGTTGGATCTCCTTGTCCAAGGGGCTCAAGAGTTTTCTCCAACACCACAGTTCAAAAACATCAATTCTTCAGTGCTCAGCTTTCTTCACAGTCCGACTCTCACATCCATACATGACCACTGGAAAAACCATAGCCTTGACTAAACGGACCTTTGTTGGCAAAGTAATGTCTCTGCTTTTTAATATGCTATCTAGGTTGGTCATAACTTTCCTTCCAAGGAGTAAGCATCTTTTAATTTCATGGCTGCAATCACCATCTGTAGTGATTTTGGAGCCCAAAAAAGCAGTTTGACACTATTTCCACTGTTTCCCCATCTACCCCCAGGAAAATATAAATTCCTAGGAAGATTGTAGAAGTATTCTCATATTTTTCTCCTGTAATTCACAAGTTCTGTGGATTTGGATGTGATATCCCATTAAAATGGCAAGGTGTTCTTTATTTAATAATTGAAAATGGCATGTGCATGAAGTGGGTCCTTTTAACTTGAAATTTCAGCTACTTTAAATATTAATAATGTTTAAAAATGAAGTGAAGTTTTTAATGCTTAAATACCTTCTTATTTACTTTAAACTGGGGAAAAAATAAAAATGTAATTCACAATTTCCCGCTCCTTGCAATAGAAGCAGGTTGTAACACGTACACATGATACAATTGGGTTTTTTGCAGCACTTGGATGGAGCTTAAGTACTGAATGATGCCTACACATACACTTTTGAAATATGCAAGGAGTAAAGAATTTGCCCAGATAAACATGGGAGTGGGACCCAGCAGTCTCTTCTTAGCAAGTCCTTACTAGATCATGTAACACCATTCCGTAGTCACTTATGAAAGGACACAGGAAAGTTCCCATTTCAGTTCTTTTCATGGGCTCACAGAATCTAGGGAGATTGATTCTACCAAATGTAAAAATGAACTATAGAAATATGTTTTCCTTGTTTTATGTTGATGTACTGAACTCAATATTATTGAAAATGAGACATTCAGGGATGAAAATTACAGATCTGCACTCATCATTGACCTTGGACGAATGACTAAAAACTATCTGTATCTCAGCGCTGCCCTGGGTGGCTCAGGTGGTAAAGAATTGGCCCACAGTGCAGGAGACCCAGATTCTATCCCTGGATTTGGAAGATCCCCTGGAGAATGGGAATGGCTCCACACTCCAGTATTCTTGCCTGGATAATTCCATTGACAAAGGAGCCTGGCAGGCTACAGTTCACTGTGTTTCAGAATCAGATACTAGTGGATGATGAACATTTTCACCTTCATCTGTATCTCAAGATCCCACATGTTGGGATAATAGTGTGTCAAATTTCTGACTCAGGAAGTTGCTGAGACCATAAACAAGAAAATTAAGATATTCTTTATTTGGGCATCCCATGGCATTCAGTGTTACTTTGAGTTCATTAATCTTTGAATGTCCTTATCAAGAGGCAGAATTATAATTATAACTAGTCATTTGTGAATAAAAATACATAATCATTCCATGTGACATAAAAAATAGAAAGCTAGAAGGTTTTACTACTATATTATATATTTTATATCCTAATTTTCATAGCATATTAATATATATTTTATTGTTTTCATTTAAAACATTTTTCCTGGTGAAGACAACTCATTCCAGAAGTTAAGAACTTGACTTTTTTTCTTTGCAAATCAAAGTTGCACATAGTTATATTATCATAAACAAAGATACTAAACTGGTAATCAATTTTACTGGAGCTTATACACATTACTGGAGAACAAGACCAGTATTTCATGGACTTTTTTGCGAAAGTACATTCACAGAAACTTTTTATTGAATGTGATATTTTCCAAATGTACAAAATTTACAGAGGAATCTCTGATACTTTTGCCTGCTCAAGAAACTTTTTTTTTTAAATACATGTCACACTTATTTATACTGTCAACACTTTTTTATTCTGTTACTAACAAAATAATCCCTAACTAACCCAAAGCAGAAAGTTTCTAAAGTTACTTTAGAATTTGCCACATCCTTATTTCCTTATAACCTATAGTTGGATATGCTATGTTTTTAAATTACATATTTGTTAATTTATTGACATTTCATTAAGCCAGAAAGTGATTCCTTTCCTCTTAACCAATGTCAGTGTTTTCCCTTTCCAGACTAGAGCCTTTCTGCTGTGTTGCCAATCTTAAATGTTACTAAAGCTCACATAAACATTGCTAACTCCTTCTTTTATTGTATATTCTACTTTCAATTTTAGAAGTATCCTAATGTTACCCTCTGTAATCTGAAATGGACCTGCTCACTCATTAGAGAGGCCTATCCTCTCTCCCTCCATCAGGATTTGGATTCTAACACACTACCATCTATGTATTCCATTCCTCCTGTGCTGTAGAGTTCCACTCTCATGGGCCCTGAAATCAGCTGCTACACCAACAGAAGGCTGCTGACCTTCCCAGGAGAGCTCCTGTCCAGATGCATCTGTCATAGGAGACAACTACTTTCATACCTAACTGCTTTGTAGGGGCCAGTTGCTTATGTATGTAGAGTGCTATTTTGAATCTTTTTTGTCATTTTCTGAGATGACTTTCAAAATCAACACTGTTCTCTGAATGGGGACAATTCCTCTGTTTTGAGTGATTTGTATAGCTAATTCAAGAATAATTTAAAATCAATTTTAAAAATTTAATGACTTAAACATTGACATTAAAAGAATTAATGTCAGTGTTTAAGTCATTAGTATCAGTTCAGTCACTCACTCGTGTCTGACTCTTTGAGACCCGATGGACTGCAGCATGTCAGGTTTCCCTTCTATCAGCAAACGCGGAGCTTGCTCAAACTCATGTCCATTGATTTGATGATGATATCCAATCATCTCTTCTCTGTCATCCCCTTCTCCTCCTGCCTTCAGTTTTTTCCAGCATTAGGCTCTTTTCCAATGAGTGACATTGTTCTCATCAGGTGGCCAAAGTATTGAAGCTTCAGCTTCAGGATCAGTTTTTCCAAGGCATATTCAGGGCTGATTTCCTTTAGAATTGATTGGTTTGATCTCCTTGCAGTCGAAAGGACTCTCAAGAGTCGTCTCCAACACCACAGCTCAAAAGGATGAAGTCTTCAGTGCTCAGTTTCCTCATGGTCCAACTCTCACATCCATACATGATTACTCTGCTTTTTAATACGCAGTCTAGGTTGGTCACAACTTTTCTTCCAAGGAGTAAACATCTTTTAATTTCATGGTTGCAGTCACAATCTGCAGTGATTTTGGAGACCCCTACCCCCCAAAAAAGTCTGTCACTGTTTCCATTTTTTCCTGATCAATTTGTCATGAAGTGATGGGACCAGTTGCCGTGATCTTTGTTTTCTGAAAGTTGAGTGTTAAGCTAACTTTTTCTCTCTTCTCTTCTCTTTCACTTTCATCAAGAGTTTCTTTAGTTCCTCTTCACTTTCTGCCATAGGATGGTTTCATGTGCATATCTGAGGTTATTGATATTTCTCCCATCAACCTTGATTGCAGTTTGTGCTTCATTCAGCCTGGAATTTCGCTTGAGGTGCTCTGCATATAAGTTAAATAAGCAGGGTGACAAGTAGGCCTTCAGTTCAGTTCAGTTATTCAATCATGTCCAACTCTTTGTGACTCCATGGACTGCAGTACACCAGGCTTTCCTGTCCATAATCAACTCCCAGAGTTTACTCAAATCATGTCCATTGAGTCAGTGATGCCATCCAACCAGCTCATCCTCTGTCATCCCCTTCTCCTCTTGCCTTCAATCTTTCCCAGCATGATGGTCTTTTCCAATGAGTCAGCTATCCCATCAGGTGACCAAAGTATTTGAGTTTAAGCTTAGCATCAGTCCTTCCAATGAATATTCTGGAATGATTTCCTTTAGGATTAACTGGTTTGATTTCCTTGCAGTCTAAGGGACTCTAAAGTCTAAGGGAAACTAAACTTTCCCAGTTTGGAACCAGTCTGCTACTCATTATCTGGTTCTAAATGTTGTTTCTTGAACTGCATATAGGTTTCTCAGGAGTCAGGTAAAGTGGTCTGGTATTCCCATCTTTTGAAGAATTTTCCACAGTTTGTTGTGATCCACAGAGTTAAATGTTTTAACATAAAACAGAAGTTCATATTCTTCTGGAACTCTCTTGCTCTCTCTGTGATTCATCAATGTTGGCAATTTGATCTCTGGTTCCTCTGCCTTTTCTAAATCCAGCTTGAACATCTGGAATTTCTCAGTTCACATACTGTTGAAGCCCAGCTTGCAGATTTTTCAGCATTACTTTGCTAGAATGTAAGATGACTGTAAATATGTGATAGTTTGAAGATTCTTTGACATTACCTTTCTTTGGGATTGGAATGAAAACTGAACTTTTCCAGTCCTGTGGCCACTGCTGTGTTTTCCAAATTTGCCAGCATATTGGGAGCAGCACTTTCATAACATCATCTTTTAGGATTTGAAATGGCTCAACTGAAATTCCATCACCTCTAAAGCTAATGGATGTTCATAGTGATGCTTCCTGAGGACTGCTTTACTTTGCATTCCAGGATGTCTGAGTCTAGGCCAGTGATCACATCATCATGATTATCTGGGTCATGAAGATTTTTTTGCATAGTTCTTATGTGTATTCTTGCCACCTCTTCTTAATATCTTCTTCTCCTCTTAGATCCATACTGTTTGTGTCCTTTATTATGCCCATTTTTGCATGAAGTATTCCCTTGATATTTATAACTTTCTTGATTGATTTCTAGTATTTCCCATTCTATTGTTTTTCTCTACTTCTTTGTATTGATCACTTAAGAAGGCTTTCTTGTCTCGCTTTCCTATTCTTTGGAGCTCTGCATTCGGATTTTTCCCTTTTTCCTTTGTCTTTTCCTTCTCTTCTTTTCTCAGTTCATATATATATATATATATATATATATATATATATTGTAGTAAATTGGAGGTTAATTACTTTACAATATTGTGGTGGGTTTTGTCATACATTCACATGAATCAGCCATGTGTTCCCCAACCTGCCTCTCCCCCACCACCTCCCTCCCCATCCCATCCCTCAGGGTCATCCCAGTGCACCAGCCTTGAGCACCCTATCTCATGCATTGAACCTGGACTGGCAATCTATTTCACATATTATAATATACATGTTTCAGTGCTATTTCTCAGCTATTTTAAAGGCTTTCTCAGACAACCATTCTGCTTTTTGCATTTCTTTCTTGGGGATGGTTTTGATCACCACCTTTTGTACATGTCATGAACCTCCATCAATAGTTCTTCAGGCACTCTATCAGATCTAATCGCTTGAATCTATTTGTCACTTCCATGACATAATGATAAAGTATTTGATTTAGGTTATACCTGAATGATCTAATGGTTTTCCCTCCTTTCTTCAGTTTAAGTTTGAATTTTTCAATAAGGAGTTTATGATCTGAGCCACAGTCAGCTCCCAGTCTTGTTCCCACTGACTGTACAGAACTTTTCCATCTTTGCTGAAAAATATATAATCATTCTGATTTCAGTATTAACCATCTGGTGATGTCCATGTGTAGAGTCATCTCTTACGTTTTGAAAGAGGATGTTTGCTTTGACTAATGCATTCTGCTGACAAAACTGTGTTAAACCTTGTCCTGCTTCATTTTGAACTCCATCCTGTTACTCCAGATATCTCTTGATTTTCTACTTTTACGTTCCAGTCTCCTATGATGAAAAGGGGATCTCTTTAAAGTGTTGTTAGTTCTAGAAGATCTTGCAGGTCTTCATAGAACCATTCCACTTCAGCTTCTTTATCAATTAGTATAGCTACATCTTATATTGTATATTAAAAAGCAGAGACATTAATTTGCCAACAAAGGTCCATCTAGTCAAGGCTACTGTTTTTCCATTGGCCATGTATGGATGTGAGAGTTGAACTGTGAAGAAAGCTGAGCACCGAAGAATTGATGCTTTTGAACTGTGGTCTTGGAGAAGACTCTTGAGAGTCCCTTGAACTGCAAGGAGATCCAACAAGTCCATTCTAAGGAAATCAGTCCTGGGTGTTCATTGGAAGGACTGATCCTGAAGCTGAAACTCCAAAATGCTGGCCACCTCATGCAAAGAGTTGACTCATTGGAAAAGACCCTGATGCTGAGAGGGATGGGGGCAGGCCTCCTCCCATTCTCCTAGAAGGGGAAGACAGAGGATATCATGGCTAGATGGCATCACCGACTCAATGGACATGAGTTTGAGTAAACTCCGGGAATTGGTGACAGACAGGGAGGCCTGGCGTTCTATGATTCATGGGGTCATAAAGAATGGGACATGACTGAGCGACTGAACTGAACTGACCTGAACACCTTTTATTCTAGACAAAGGATCCTTGATGACATGTACTATTTCTTCTCATGGAAGAGATAAATATGTATGAAACCTCCCATTCTCCTAGAAGGGGAAGACAGAGGATATCATGGCTAGATGGCATCACCGACTCAATGGACATGAGTTTGAGTAAACTCCGGGAATTGGTGACAGACAGGGAGGCCTGGCGTTCTATGATTCATGGGGTCATAAAGAATGGGACATGACTGAGCGACTGAACTGAACTGACCTGAACACCTTTTATTCTAGACAAAGGATCCTTGATGACATGTACTATTTCTTCTCATGGAAGAGATAAATATGTATGAAATATGACATAATTAAACTTGCAGTTAGGTATTATTGGTCATAATAAGAAATACAGATTATAAAACATAACAATCACAATTTATAATACCATACTATATAATTGGAATTTGCTGAGAGTAGTAATTAAATATTCTCACCAAAAATAATAATAATAATAAATAATAAGATAATTATATGAGATGGAGGTTGTGTTTATTATCTGGTTGGGAAGAATCCTTGCATAATACATACATAGGCCAAATTACCACACTGTTCACTTTTTTTGTTTTTTAATGGACCTGTGTAAGTGGCAGCTTGATGTCTGGTCTTGTGATGTGAACATTGTGAACAAATTCAAATCTGTTTAAATTCCCAGGTAATCAAAGCAAAGTCCTCTTATCCCATAACCCTTGTTATTTGCTCATTTTGTGACAGTGGATTTCCCATGTTCAGAATTTAGAAGTATATGTCCAAGGTGCAATTGTTTTGCAGGAGATAGTACACTAACATCATACAAGTATTGGCTTCAAAAGTCTGCTTACATCTATCATAAGCAACGAGGATTCTGAAATAAGGCTCAGGTGTCAGGACCCAGCCTTGCAAAGCACTGGTGTTCATACATGATTTCACACAGGAACCAGCACAGGGGTGTTTAAAAAAATACTAGTGTCCAACCTCTCCTCCCCCATCAGTTCATGTAAAGCAGAAATTGTGCAGAATGTGTCTTAAGTTCTTTTTAAAAATTGTAGTATAGTTGATTCACAACGTTGTTTCTTGATGTACACTTTAAATATTCTACAATTTTATTTAGCAATTATATCTCAAAAAAGTTGAAGAATCTTTAGGCATTTAAAATGCTAAAGAATTTAACTTTCATAATGAAACTACTTCTACCTACTTCAAATAACTGATGAATTTTTCCAGAGATCTTGTCATAGTATGTCTTATTTTTCTACCTGTTGTTTTGAAGTTAAAATGGGCCAGTGGTATGATTTTGCAATGGAGAAGGAAATGGCAACCTACTCCAGTATTCTTGTTTGAGAAATTCCATGGACAGAAGATCCTGACAGGCTACAGTCCAAAAAAGCTGGACACAGCTGAGTAATAAAGCACACACAAATGTGATTATGCATATGCATCAAGCAGATACAACCCAAAGATAAAAATATTAGTGTATCATGATAAAACCACATGTCAAAGTTAACCTATGTCATCAAACATAAAGCACTATAAATTAAAGAATTGCTTATTACCAGTCAAATAGTAAATCTCTGTAAGAAAAATTTCAGTGCAATTGTAAAAAATGTTGGAAGATTAAAGGGAATCAGTAAAAAAAAAAAAAAAAAACCCTGCCAGAAAGTCAAACCCCAGCACAGGACAATCACTGTCTCTAAACTGTCTCCTCCCTCCATGGGATTCTTCAGGAAAGAGTACTGGAGTGGGTTGCCACTTCCTTCTCCAGGGGATCTTCCCAACCCAGGGATCGAACACGGGTCTCCTTCATTCCAGGCAGACGCTTTAACCTCTGAGCCACCAGGGAAAAAAAAAAAAAAAAAAACCCTGCCAGAAAGTCAAACCCCAGCACAGGACAATCACTGTCTCTAAACTGTCTCCTCCCTCCATGGGATTCTTCAGGAAAGAGTACTGGAGTGGGTTGCCACTTCCTTCTCCAGGGGATCTTCCCAACCCAGGGATCGAACACGGGTCTCCTTCATTCCAGGCAGACGCTTTAACCTCTGAGCCACCAGGGAAGCTCTAAACTGTAGTAATATTTAAAAGAAGAGATACAAATATTTCAGCCAAATACCTTTTCTTATTGCTGTGTGCTGTTAAAGAATGTTGAAGAATAATTTGTTTTCAATCATTAATATACATCAAAATTCAAAAACTATACATGCCAGAAAAAGGCATTTCTACTATTCTAGAATAATCTTAATAAAATACCATATTGATAGGCAGAGTATAAAAGTTCATGTAAGAGAAAAATCTTAAACCATTTAAAATGGTGCAGGAGATAAGACACAGGATGGCTTTTACAATCTCACAGCTGGCTTTGCAGGTTGTCTTGATATTAACATCAACTTTTCTGTTCAAAGTTCAACCTTAGAATAAATTTAAAGAACATGGATCATGATCTTAGTTCATAGTTGGAGAACCTTGTGACCTCAAAAATTAATATCATGTAATCCTAGAATAAAGAGCTGATACAGCAGATGTTATGATGACAGATATGCCTTGTGCCTAAAGCTTTAGGGTGTCCAGATGTCTCAGATCTTATGCGCAATGTAAATGTGGGAAGTTTGTGCATATAGACGGCATGTATATATGGGGATTCTTTCTACCACATCTTTTGTTCTACCCTTACCTCTCATACAGGAGGGAACACACTGTAACACTTCGTATCTCAATATCTGGCCTGCAAGTAGCACTTCAAGTGTGCTTACCACCTACTTGATAGGTTACATAACCAGCTACTTAACATTTCTGTGCTTTGTTTTCCTCATCTGAAAAATGGAGAAAATAGGACTGGCTCTTTGGCATCAACGTGAAGACTAAAGGCATTAATACATGTAATGCTTCCAGGGAGGACCTGGGATGTAATCCGTGCATAAAAGTCTTCACTGTTAATATTCTTACCCCTTTTCAAATTGGGAGCACATGTACTTTCACTTTAGAAAGAGTAGAATAGGAAGTGGAGTAACTAGGGTTTGGAGGTTGACCAAAGGTGGTAGTGAATGCGTGAAAAGAGTCTGTGTTAACTTTTTTCTTTGTGATTTGGGGTACTGATGCACAGTTACTTATATCACTGACTCAAATGAATCAGTGCATCAACATCCTCCCCTCTTTACCAGACATCTCAATTATCCTTTGTTCTTATAAATTAAAATAACAAAGCCACATTAGAGTAAATTTTGAAGAAAAAGAGGAAACATCCATAATCGTACCACATTATTTTACTGCTGCATTTGCAGTCAGGAACAAGTTTTAAAAGTAATTCTGTTAAAGCTATAAGTGTTGAGACTGCTCACTTACAAACTGAGAACCATGCTCACTCACATCAGAATATATAATTTCCAAAATAATAATTGTTCCTTTTGAGTGATCCAAGGACCATTGGATGCAATGAATATATTTTGCCAATTTGAGTTCACAGAAAGTGTAGATTTATATAAAATAGCAAAGATGCTAAAGAAAAATGTTAATCCTATGTTAGGGTATTTAAATTCTCATTGCTCTGCTTGTGCTATTTGGTTAGTTCAGACAATCTCTGAATTCTTATGCATTGAGTCATTCACCTAATAAACAGTTTAAAAAAGCAATTCCAGCATTTCCAGAAATATTGCATATGATTTTAGTTTTGAGTATTAAAGAATATAGATATTTTGATTTATCTACCTGAGTTCTATATTTATTATCCTCAGTGTTCTTAGGACATATTTAGGAGCTTTAAAACCAGAGTACAGATTTAGTGTTCATATTCTCTGTGGAATACAGATTCAGTGTTCATATTCTCTATTTTTTGTTTTATTTTTCATTTTCTTTTTTTTTGACTTGGCACCAATAGAAAAATCCTTTACTTCCAAATGTACTTCACATATTTCAATTATTTACACACATAATTATATTTTATTTCACTATGATTCATTTAATGTTGTGGTTTTGTCGCTGAGTTGTGTCTGACAGTTGTGAAACCAGGTACTATAGACTCCCAAGCTCCTCTGTTTATGGAATTCTCCAGGCAAGAATACTGGAGTAGGTTACCATTTCCTTCTCCAGGGGATCTTCCTTACCCAAAGATGGAACCTGGGTCTCCTGCATTGCAGGCAGATTTTTTACCCACTGAGCTACGTGGGAAGCCCTATGATTCACTTATAATTTTACCCAAAATCATATGGTTCACTCTAATGAAAAAAATACTTTTATTTCCAGTAATAATGAATAAAAATAAAAAGAGTCACTCTCACTGTGGATTTTCATAAGTATGCTGCTGCTGCTGCTAAGTCGCTTTAGTCGTGTCCGACTCTGTGCGACCCCATCGATGTCAGCCCACCAGGCTTCCCCATCCCTGGGATTCTCCAGGCAAGAACACTGGAGTGGGTATAGTTTTTGAGAAAAAAAAAAAGTAAATGTGAACATAGTGAACTAAAACTCTGCAAAATAGTCATGTCATTTGATAAATGAAAACGATTGCTGGGTTCACCCATCCTCACAAAAAATTAGGCTGAGCAAAATTCTGCAATAAAATAAGCTCAAATATAATTTGCACCCATGAATGCAAAAATGCTGAAAATGAGAGAAAGTAAAGAAAAAAACTTGTGGCAAGAGTATTATCGAACAGTTTGACCTACTCAGTTTTAATAAGCTGCTAGAACAAATGTGCATTAAAACAATACATCAGTAAATGTACAATGTGAGAGATTACAATTAAAAAGTTTAAAAAGGTTGGAATGTGATATTCTTCCTGGAATAAACAAGGAAAACATTTATTATAACTATTGTATGTGTAAAAAGATACACTTAGAAATATGAAACCCTTGCCTATCATGTGATGTGAATTCAGCCTTCAGGGAAAATCACCAATGTTTCTTTATTTCAAGAGAATGAAAATAAGGAAGCATTTTGATTCATTTGTGGATTCATAGAGAGAGCCTTTTATTTTTCCTATTTTTATTGAACACAGACATAAGTTAAAATGAAATCTAAGGAGGACTATTCAGAAATATATGCAGACAATGTCATTCTGAAGATTACTGATGGCAGTTTAATATAATATGGTTGTCTTGGTGTTACTAGGTACATTTTTAGGGAGCCATTGACTATAATATTTGTTAAAACATTCTTTCCACTTTGCTTAGATGTAGATATACTAGCTAAAGAAAGAACATATTTAGGGCAAAAAAAAAAAAAAACAACAGCAACAAAAAAAACTGAACTGTGAGGACAAATAGTTTATTGAAACTGAAAATGAGTATTTGGTGATGTTAATGACCACTGCATGTTTTTAGATAATACACTAGTACCTTCCCTCAAATTAAAGGAATTATACAACAGAAATGCATTATGAAAGCCTTTAAGACAAAACTAGTTTGTATTAAAGTTGAATTGCCTATGGTTCTTATTAATGTTTGTATAGATCTGTAAAGCTTGGTTTTTTAATCTATTTTCAGCCAGCCACCTGGCTAGCCAGTTGGTAAAACATGATACTCTTAAGTCTATTTTCTGTGAGCTTAAAGTCTTACAAAATTTGACATATTCATAAATAAATTTATGCTAAGGTAAAAACATGTTCAAAAACTAAAATTTCTACATGCATAATCATTTTGTACTGACTTCAAATCATAAGTAATCAGACATTTTAAAAATGATTCTTGGGGCTTCCCTGATGGTCCAGTGGTTGAGAATCTGCCTTTCAATGCAAAGTATGAAGGTTCGACCTCTGGTCTGGGGACTAAGATCCCAGGTGTGCATGGAGCAGCGGAGCCTATGTGATGCAACTAGAAAGAAGCCTGTGCCCCAGTGACAATCCCACAAGCCACAACTAAGATCCATTGCAGAGACAAATAGTTAAATATTATAATATAATAATGATTATTTTTAATTATATAATTATAACTAATTAATAACATGATTTAATAACATAAGACTTGAAAAAAAAACATTTTTATGCGTCTGTATGACCACATCTTGAATTGGATTTATTTATGAATTCTATATGTAGGAACTCAGAAGCTAATTCACAGACTGATTAGAATGTAAAGTAGGTGCTTAAAGTCATTAATAATACTTTTACTCCTTTACCCTTTTTAAAACCCAAATCCAATTGCTTATGTACAGATCTAGTCAAAAGGTGAAATTAGATTGCCAACATTGGTTGCTACTCCAGTTAAATATATTCAAATAGCAAATATTAAATAAATACATCACACTGTAATAACAGCCAGTAGCTAGCATTTCAGTATAGTCATAAAGGAAGTCAAGAAGCAGACAAGGAAGTGCCTGGGAAGAGAACATCTCAGCAAATGAAACAGTATGTTTAAAATATCCTGTGGGAAGAGACAGCATGGCTGTGTTTAGGGAAATCATCAGGAAGACTTGCCCAGAAGATTGACCCTGGAACTGGACCCGGGCAATTGAAGGCTCCCTACCCACTCCTCTGTCCTTGGAATGTGCATTCTGCTTGACTTTTCTGCTCCCAGAAGCCGCCCCAGGATGCAACCTTGAGACAATGATCTCTGGCTGTGTAAGGGTCTGGACTCTGTTGAGATGTCTACATAAACTTCTATGATTCTGGTGACAGGTGGGGAGATCTACTGGTCTTCCAGCACTTAAGACAAGCCTTGTATGTAATCTCCTTTGCTTAGTAAACCTGCCACTGGCCCTTCTGGGGTGGTGCATGTTTTCCTTGATCTCCCCTTTCCCTCTGCATACTGAGGCCTGGTTTGGATTTCACCCAGGTACTTAGGAGGAGGTTTGTGAACCAAAAGACTGAAGTGGAGAGAGCAAAATAGTAGATGAAAAGAAATGAGACCAGGATATCATGCTCTCCATCACTGTGAGCTCTTTGGTTCCTATCTGTGTGATATGTTATATTTGGACTCTCATTTCATCCCTGAGGGGAGAATAAATTAGATCACAGGGACATAAGAATGGGAACAGAAAGACTAGGTCATGAAAAGAGATCACAATAATCCAAGGGCTAGTGACTTTTGGTCCTGAGTGATGAGGTTGAAAGTGATCAAACAGATCAGATCCTGGATACAATTTACAAGTAATGCCAAGAAAATGCACTGAAGGACTGGATGTGTTGATTTCATTATGTTTATGAAAAATGCTTTGAATACTGGAAACCTACTCATTTGAGGTCTATCTTTCTTGACATGGATTTTCATGCAAACTGTCTTCTACAGTCCTTCTGCTGAAATGACAGGATCATTATGATTCAAAAACTGAGAAACACAGTTTCATGTGACAGCTGACTCCCAAATAAGAAATGTGAAGATTATCCACAGTAGGGTTAAAACAATAAGCAGGAGAAAATTAGACAAAGTAAATTGAAACCTGGTACATATGGAGGATAACTTTAAAACTCATTATTTTTTATTAAGGCTTCTAATTTTCTATATTTTCTCTTTCTCTAGCCATTCTAGTTAATATACTAGATTTCCCTAGGTTCCCTCCATGCTCCTTCTGGGAAAAATATAAAGATAAGTAATTCTTGAATTCAGTTCGTTCAGTTCAGTCACTCAGTTGTGTCCGACTCCTTGCAACCCCATGAACTGCAGCACGCCAGGCCTCCCTGTCCATCACCAACTCCCAGAGTTCACTCAGACTCATGTCCATCGAGTCAGTGATGCCATCCAGCCATCTCATCCTCGGTCGTCCCCTTCTCCTCCTGCCCCCAATCCCTCCCATCATCACAGTCTTTTCCAGTGAGTCAGCTCTTTGCATGAGGTGGCCAAAGTACTGGAGTTTCAGCTTTAGCATCATTCCTTTCAAAGAAATCTCAAGGTTGATCTCTTTCAGAATGGACTGGTTGGATCTCCTTGCCGTCCAAGGGACTCTCAGGAGTCTTCTCCAACACCACAGTTCAAAAGCATCAATTGTTTGGTGCTCAGCGTTCTTCACAGTCCAACTCTCACATCCATACATGACCACTGGAAAAACTATAGCCTTGACTAGACGGACCTTAGTCGGCAAAGTAATATCTCTGCTTTTGAATATGCTATCGAGGTTGCTCATAACTTTCCTTCCAAGGAGTAAGCCTCTTTTGATTTCATGGCTTAAGTCACTATCTGCAGTGATTTGTGAGCCCCAAAAAATAAAGTCTGACACGGTTTCCACTGTTTCTCTCTCTATTTCCCATGGAGTGATGGGACCAGATGCCATGATCTTCGTTTTCTGAATGTTGAGCTTTAAGCCAACATTTTCACTCTCCTCTTTTACTTTCATCAAGAGTCTTTTTATTTCCTCTTCACTTTCTGCCATAAGAGTGGTGTCATCTGCATATTTGAAGTTATTGATATTTCTCCTGGCAATCTTGATTCCAGTTTGTGCTTCTTAAAGCCCAGCGTTTCTCATGATATGCTCTGCATATAAGTTAAATAAGCAGGGTGACAATATACAGCCTTGACATACTCCTTTTCTTATTTGGAACCAGTCTTTTGTTCCATGTCCAGTTCTAAGTGTTGCTTCCTGACCTGCATACAGATTTCTCAAGAGGCAGGTTAGGTGGTCTGGTATTCCCATCTCTCTCAGAATTTTCCACAGTTCCTTGTGATCCACAGAGTCAAAGGCTTTGGCATAGTCAATAAAGCAGAAATAAATGTTTTTCTGGAACTCTCTTGTTTTTTCCATGATCCAGCAGATGTTGGCAATTTGCTTTCAGGTTCCTTTGCCTTTTCTAAAACCAGCTGGAACATCAGGAAGTTCACGGTTCACGAACTGCTGAAGCCTGGCTTGGAGAATTTTGAGCATTACTTTACTAGCATGTGAGATGACTGCAATTGTGCGGTAGTTTGAGAATTCTTTGGCATTGCCTTTCTTTGGGATTGGAATGAAAACTGACTTTTTCCAGTCCTTTGGCCACTGCTGAGTTTTCCAAATTTGCTGGCATATTGAGTGCAGAACTTTCACAGCATCATCTTTCAGGATTGGAAATAGCTCTACTGGAATTCCATCACCTCCACTAGCTTTGTTTGTAGTGATGCTTTCTAAGGCCCACTTGACTTCACATTCCAGGATGTCTGGCTCTAGATTAGTCATCATACCATCATGATTATCCGGGTCATGAAGATCCTTTTTGTACAGTTCTTCTGTGTATTCTTGCCATCTTTTCTTAATATCTTCTGCTTCTGTTAGGTCCATAGCATTTCTGTCCTTTCTCGAGCCCATCTTTGCATGAAATGTTCCTTTGGTATCTCTAATTTTCTTGAAGAGATCTCTAGTCTTTCCCATTCTGTTCTTTTCCTCCATTTCTTTGCACTGATTGCTGAAGAAGGCTTTCTTATCTCTTCTTGCTATTCTTTGGAACTCTGCATTCAGATGCTTATATCTTTCTTTTTCTCCTTGGCTTTTTGCTTCTGTTCTTTTCACAACTGTTTGTAAGCCTTCCCCAGACAGCCATTTTGCTTTTTCGCATTTCTTTTCCATGGGGATGGTCTTGATCCCTGTCTCCTGTACAATGTTACAAACCTCATTCCATAGTTCATCAGGCATTCTATCTATCAGATCAGTTACTTAATGAATTTTCTTTTTTTTTTTTAATGGATTATACCTCCCTTACCAATCAGACTCACCTATTTTAAAATCTTTCTTCCATGATTTTCTCTCATAAAATGGTCTATTGACAACATTTATTCATTTAATACTTGAAAATATGACTATGATTTTGTTATTGTTTAACAAATTCATACAATATGTTGAAGTCTATGCAGTATTTCCTAATGGCCTTAATTGAAATACATATCTCTGAGGTTCCTAAATTAATTTAATGACTTCCTGGCATCAAGTGCCTTAATTTCAATTTTCTATCATCACTTGATTAATATCAAATTCAGGGCAGAATTGAGCAGATAACAATATCTATGAAAAATATGTCTGGCAAGATTACTGAATATCAGGCTTTACTAAGTCATTGTGTCACAGACAACATTTGAGTCTTACAAAGCTGAATGTTGATCCACTCAGAGATTCAACACTGACATGTGTCTTACCTCAGTGGGTACACGCTGGCCCTCCACCATTTCCATAGTTCTCATACCCAGCACCTCTTAGCTGTGTGCTCATTTATCTGCCTTGTATGCTCCCACCGTGTCATTCCTGCCTTTGTTGTGTGTGGATTCCCTTTGTTGTGTGTGAACCTGCCTTGTACAGTTGTGCAATGAATGTTAAATTGAGCAAAGGCTGGAGGGCCTCCTACAGTACACACAGAGAGGATGGTCTTGAACAGTGACAATTTTCAGATCTTATCTCTGTCCAGCTTTAAAACATTTCTAGCTTTCAGCTGCCTCTTCTGTTTTTTTTCTTACTAATCCTTCATCCAAAACAGTCCAAAGTACTTTATGTGGTTATGTGATCTGGCAAAGTCGCTGGGAGGATCCAGGGAAGAAGGACCTCCATGCATATACAATATGTATTTAATATGTGTGTACAATGTGTATTCAATTCTTTTTAAATGTATAAAAAGTAAAATTTACTATTCTCAATTAAAGCTTATTATAACACTTGAATAATCTGAATCCCTGAAGAGAACTATTGACACTTTTTTTTTTAGGCTGCTTAACTGAATTGTGTTTTTTTATTATTTTTTTTTTATTTTTTAGTTTGTTTTGCTTTACAATACTGTATTTGTGTTGCTATACATCGACATGAATCAGCCACGAGTGTACATGAACTCTCAACCCTGACCCCCACCTCTCCCCTCCCGCCCACACCATCTATCCGGATTATCCCCGTGCATCAGTCCCAAGCATCCTGCATCCCATAATTAACTATTCAAATCCTAAAACATGTACAACAATTTTACATACAAAAGATAAGCAACTTCTTCTGGGCCTGGATCAACTCTTGAAAATAAGCATCTTTCAGTCTATACAGCTGGATTTACTCCTGAAACATGACTTTAAATAATTAAGATTACTACAGACAATATATTCACAAGCAAAAACACATTCATTCTAATAGCTTATGTGCTATTCACATTCGTTCACATCACTTATGTGTCACAATAATCAGGGCAATGTTTTAAGTGTGTGTGTCTGTGTGTGAGAGAGAGAGAGACAGACAGAGGGAAATCAATGAAGACTTTGTCAAAAATATTTGAGAACAAGATTTCAAATTATATTATCTTTTTTCATCACACAATGAGGTACAAGTGACAGGATTTATGTATTGTCTTTTATTACAGTTGCTTGAGTCTTTTTAATTGGACATCCCTTCTGCTTTTCATTTTCATTCAATATCGCATCAATAGGACTCGAGTAAATGAAGGATATACTGGGATGTTTTCATTCCTGAAAGAACTATAACCTGCTTCCTGGTAATAAGACTCATTTACATTCCTCAGTGATTGATTTAGGTAGGAAGAAGGAGTGAGACAGTTAAGAGATGAAATGAGAATAGTGTGAAAACTAAAGATAAAAGGAAGAAAATAAGCTGATGGAGTTGGAGGAAAGAATCACAGATATAAGCCTAAACAATGAATGAATGTACAGAACAGTATGCCTGTTTCCGAGTACCTGGGTTTCAATCTACTACATGGATTAGCAGAGTAGGTATACAATCAAGGAGAAATTTATGGCAGTGTCAAAGACAAAAATAATTAGTTCACAATGTTACTGAATCTGGCATTGGAATTCTGGGCAAGTAGTCAACATTATGTCTACTTTGACACTGTTCATCTTGAAAACTGTGCTGTTCTAATTTGTGGTTTTGGAATCCTAACGAATCACTGTTTTAAAGGGGTACTGCATTTTTAAATCGCCTAGATCAATAAAAGGCATGTAGAAATAAAATTCCTTGATGTTGATTACACATGGTTTCCATAGTTTCTGGAATCAGCATTCTGCTATGACCACAACTCTTCCTTTCAAAAGGATCACATGCATATCAGTATCTATAGATCTGCTTGCTTTCTCCTACCTTATCTATATTATTTGTCATAATTTGATCACTTTGATTTCTTATTTTAAAGAAAAACATACTAATATCAGATGGAATGACATTGTGCAGGATTACTGTGGCAGAAAAAACAACAACAACAACGTATTTTCTGTGCTTTCTGGACTGTACCAAAAGCATTTGAAAATATGCAGGGCTTCAGTATTATTATAGGAAGCCCAAATTGCTTTGATTTGAAATGTCATCATCAAGGAAAAAATCAGAATTCATAATCCATGGGCCCAGTGCACATTCAGGCTAATCACATTCAGTACTTTTGAGGTCAGGATTCCTTTCTGAGTCTGAATCAATATTAATATTTCTTCTCAGCACTTGATAGATGAAAAATGTTTTTTGAAAAAAGAAGAAATTCTATTATTTTTATTAAATAGTAGTTAGTTGTCTGTACTTTCCCTGGGTTTATTTAAAAAAATAAAAGATAGTGTAGGAATGGCTGTGCTTATAGTTTTCATAGCTTTCAAAAATTGCTTTTGAGAAATGATATTTTAACTTTATGGGATTCTATGACTTAACAATAATAGTATTTTTGGTAACTTCTATCTGCTTCTTCCATTGAAATATGAAAGTGCTAAAGTATCAATATACCATCTCAATGGTCTTTATAACCATTCTATTGGATGTCATACATTTATATTTAATAATTCTTTGAGAAACCAGCTTCAGATAAAACATCCTTATTGTTCTCCAAAGCATTGATTAATTCAATCCTCAACCAATCTCTTTTATGAGATTGGGAGCACATGAATCACTCTTTCTAAATCTAAGTTCAGAAATAGAGCTTATTTTTTTAACTTTATGGATTTTTCCCTCCCAAGGAGTAATCATTGCAGAGTCCTAAGGCAATCAGGGTAAACAGTACAGAGAGTAGTGAAATCAGTTTCACCAGTCGTCCTGAATTCACTCAGCAGTTGTCTTAACCTCTTTAAATTGTGCAGTTTTGCAAATAAAAGGAGAGAAAACAGAGAAGGGGAGAAATGCCAGAGAATGATTTTTCTTTTACTGTCTGAAGCTAAAGATAGTTTTCAGCTGAGATAATTTAAGAAACATTTCATTGTTTATAGAAATAATCCAAGAAGCCTATTAGAACAGTCACATATTCTCATTGTGCAATAGTGCATCAGGCAATAAAGTATATGTTTCATTGTTTATGAAAAGCCTCTCCAGTTGTGTCTTGTTGGAGATCATGCACTTATTTAAATATTATTTATGTTGTCAAAATGTTCACAGCTGTCACGCTAGTCACCCAGTGGCATACAAAATGCTAGTCCTTGTAAGACACACTTGGCTTAAGTATTGCCGCCTCTAAGAATATGTAAAGAAGATGACTTCACAAATAAGTGAAACCCAGTGACTTGAGTGACAAATCTATATTTCATTAAAGAGTGTTGTTCAAATATCACTTAAAACAGGCTTACTGCTCAAAACATAAAGTTAAATTTTACTTTTTATTTTTTAAATATAAGTATAGTATAACAAAATAATAGTTGATTACATAATGATAGTGAACAGCATCAAATGCTAGATTCTTTCTGTAGATTTTTGTTTGCTTGTTATATTTTAAATTCCAAGGCAAACAAACATTTTCCCCCTGCAATACTATTTTCAGTCTCTTGGTAAAATTTGATTATTCATCAGGCCAAATGGCATTACCTGTCAAAAAATCCAGTATTCACATTTGTGTTTCTTTCTACTTTACCCCTCAGTAAAGGTTTGTAGTGATAAGAAAAAAGTCAAGAGGCCTTTGAGAATTATTCTCTCCTATTGCTTGTGGCTAAATTTTAGTCATATTTAGTTTTTGTCCCCATGGCTTAAAGTTTACCCCCTGCTCTAGTTTTCCAATTTCCATTCAGTCCCACAATAACAGATCCCTATTGTTCAAAGTAAGACAGTATATTTTTGATTTATTCATTAAAGTAACCCTTTTATTTCTCACATCAGCAATTTGTATCTCGACTTTAAGATATGTGCTTTATGCCATACAAATTGTGTTCACAATCCTAAAGTAAACCGTTTGGGAGAACATACCTTAGAATTATACCAGATATACTTTTCAGCACACAGATTTTCTTTTGAGTTTGCTTATGTAATGCAAGAGCAGAAACAAATTGAGTAAGTCTCCTTAGTACAGACTCTGATAGCACTGCTTTGCTATCATTGAAGACAAGAGCTGTCAGGAAGCAAACTCTGTAAAGATGCATGCTGCTCTCTGCTCAGTGATGTAAGGAAAACAATTTTGGACAGAGGGACTGATATCAGATAATAGAACAGCCAGCACAGAGTGGCAAAGGAATTAATTTCTGAAATGCTAATTCAGTGTCACAAAGAAGGAAGGAAGGAAAACAACAGAGCTGTGGCAATCTTGTAAACATTATGTAGACAATGAATTAATACAGTATAAGAAAAATAGCAAGGAGAAATATACTTTGATTCACCTTATGCTGAATGTGATTGTAAAGAGCATAGTGCTGCAAAAAATTTCTCTCTTTTTTTTGGAATGGGAGGAAAAGTTGGTATTTCTACCATGTCATATAAATTGATCATTCATCTAACTAGCCAACATGTTGAGATAAAAGTGTATTGCAGGAAAAAAGATTGTTTAAAATTTATATTTCCTTATAAGATAAATCAGTAGCTACTTTGTGGGCATGCGTGTTTGCATGTGTGTGTGTGTGTGTGTATTCAGATGCTAAGTCATGCCTGACACTGCGACCTCATGGACTGCAGCATATCAGGCTTCACTGTCCTTCACTATCTCATGCAGTTTTCTCAACTTCATGGCCATTGAGTCTGTAATGCTATCTAACCATCTCATCCTCTGCCGCCCCCTTCTCCTGCCCTAATCTTTCCCAAAATTAGGGTCTTTTCCAATGAGCCGCATCTTTGCATAAGATAGTCAAAGTATTGGAGCTTCAGCTTCAGCACCAGTTCTTCCAATGAATATTTAGGGTTGATTTCCTTTTGGATTGACTGATTTGATCTCCTTGTTGTCCAAGGGACTCTCAACAGTCTTCTCCAGTGCCACAGTTTGAAAGTATTAATTCTTCAGTGATCAGATGTCTTTATGATCACACTCTCACATCCTTATATGACTACTAGAAAAGCCGTAGCTTTGATTCTATGGACCTTTGTCATCAAAGTTGTCTCTGCCTTTTAATATACCATTTAAGTCTGTCATAGCTTTCCATCCAAGGAGGAAGCACGTCTTTTAATTTCATGGCTTTGGTCACTGACTACAGTGATTTTGGAGCCCACAAATACAGAGTATGTCACTGCTTCCAGTTTTTCCCTTCTATTTCCAATGAAGTGATGGGACCAGTGATTAGGCCATGATCTTACCTTTTTTAATGTTGAGTTTTAAGCCAGGTTTTTCACTCTCTTCTTTTACCTTCATCAAGAGGCTCTTTAGTTCTTCCCACTTTCTGACACTAGAATGGTATCATCTGCATATATGAAGTTGTTGATATTTCTTCTGGCAATCTTGATTCTAGCTTATGATTCATTCAGCCTGGAATTTTGCATGATGTACTCTGTATATAAGTTAAATAAATAGAGTGACAACCTACAGCCTTGTCATACTCCTTTCCCAATTTAAAACCAGCCCATTGTTCCATGTAAGGTTCTGTTTGCTTGGGTAATTGCTGATAGCTACAGAAAGAATGAAGCAGCTGAGCCAAAGTGGAAATGTTCAGCTGTGGGTGTGTCTGGTAGTGAAAGTAAAGTCAGATGTTGTACAGAATAATATTGCATTGTTCTTTATATTGTTCTTACAACAATATTGCATTGTCCTAACACCTGGAATGTTAGGCCCTTGAATCAAGGTAAACTGGAGGTGATCAAGCAGGAGATGGCAAGAGTGAACACTACATCTTTAGGAATCAGTGAACTACAATGGATGGGAATGAAAGTTAAAGTGTTCATTGCTCAGAAGTATCTGACTCTTCACAACCCCATGGACTGTAGCCTGCCAGGCTCCTCTGTCCAAGGGATTTCCTAGGCAAGAATACTGGAAACAGTTAACTTTTCTTCTCCAGGGGATCTTCCCGACCCAGGGTTCAAAGTCAGGTATCTCACGTTGCAGGCAGATTCTTTACCATCTGAGCCAGCAGAATTTAATTCAGATGACCATTATATCTACTACTGTAGGCAAGAATCTCTTAGAAGAAATGGAATAGACCTCATAGTCAACAAAAATGTTTAAAATGAAGTACGTGAGTGCAGTCTCAAAAATGACAGAATGATCTCACTTTGTTTCCAAGGCAAACCATTCAGCATCACAGGAATCCAAGTTTATGCCCCAGTATCTAGTTGAAAGGGCTTCCATAGTGGCTCAGATGGTAAAGAATCCACCTGTAATGCAGGAGAATAAGGTTTGATCCCTGGGTTGGGAAAATCCCCTGGAGGAGAGCATGGAAACCTACTCTAGTATTCTTGCCTGGAGAATCCTCACAGACAGAGGAGCCTGGTGGGCTATACAGTCCATGGAGTCACAAAGAGTCAGACATGACTGAATGGCTAGGCACAACACAGCACAGCTAATTGAATGCTTCTAATTCAACAATATAATAAAGGTAGAAATTAAATTAAAAAGCAAGTTCACTGTAAGGTGCCTTAGAGGGCAGTGACTTGGGTAAACAGAATCAGTAGTCAAGTAAGATCACCTTCCTAACACAGACAAGTATCATGTGGCTGGTTTGAAATTAGCCACACCTTTTCTCTCAAGGACCTGTGCCATGTTGTGCTAAGTTGCTGCTATCGTGTCTGACTCTTTGAGACCCTATGGACTGTAGACCTCCAGGCTCCTCTGTCCATGAAATTTTTCAGGCAAGAATACTGGAATAGGTTGCTGTGCCTTCCTCAATGTCCTATGACTACTCACATTTTAGGGTGTTATCAAGTTAACTTCACATTTTGTCCTCATTTTTAAAGCCAGAAGCATTTATTATGTTGAGGTATGTTCTTTCTATTCCTGCTTTCTGGAGAGTTTTTATCATAAATGGATGTTGAATTTTCTCAAAGGCCTTCTCTGCACCTATTGAGATAATCATATGGCTTTTATTTTTCAATTTGTTAATGTGGTGAATTACATTGATTGATTTGCGGATATTGAAGAATCCTTGCATCCCTGGGATAAAGCCCACTTGGTCATGGTGTATGATCTTTTTAATGTGTTGTTGGATTCTGATTGCTAGAATTTTGTTGAGGATTTTTGCATCTACATTCATCAGTGATATTGGCCTGTAGTTTTCTTTTTTTGTGNATTACATTGATTGATTTGCGGATATTGAAGAATCCTTGCATCCCTGGGATAAAGCCCACTTGGTCATGGTGTATGATCTTTTTAATATGTTGTTGGATTCTGATTGCTAGAATTTTGTTGAGGATTTTTGCATCTATATTCATCAGTGATATTGGCCTGTAGTTTTCTTTTTTTGTGGCATCTTTGTCAGGTTTTGGTATTAGGGTGATGGTGGCCTCATAGAATGAGTTTGGAAGTTTACCTTCCTCTGCAATTTTCTGGAAGAGTTTGAGTAGGATGGGTGTTAGCTCTTCTCGAAATTTTTGGTAGAATTCATCTGTGAAGCCATCTGGACCTGGGCTTTTGTTTGCTGGAAGATTTCTGATTACAGTTTCAATTTCCATGCTTGTGATCGGTCTGTTAAGATTTTCTATTTCTTCCTGGTTCAGTTTTGGAAAGTTTTACTTTTCTAAGAATTTGTCCATTTCTTCCATGTTGTCCATTTTATTGGCATATAATTGCTGATAGTAGTCTCTTATGATCCTTTGTATTTCTGTGTTGTCTGTTGTGATCTCTCCATTTTCATTTCTAATTTTATTGATTTGACTTTTCTCCCTGTGTTTCTTGATGAGTCTGGCTAGTGGTTTGTCAATCTTATTTATCCTTTCAAAGAACCAGCTTTTGACTTTGTTGATTTTTGCTATGGTCTCTTTTCTTTCTTTTGCATTTATTTCTGCCATAATTTTTATGATTTCTTTCCTTCTACTAACTCTGAGTTCTCCATTTCTTCCTTTTCTAGTTGCTTTAGGTGTAGAGTTAGGTTATTTATTCGACTTTGTTCTCATTTTGTTTGCTGGAAGATTTCTTGTTACAGTTTCAATTTCCATGCTAGTGATGGGTCTGTTAAGATTTTCTATTTCTTGCTGGTTCAGCTTTGGAAAGTTGTACTTTTCTAAGAATTTGTCCATTTCTTCCACGTTGTCCATTTTATTGGCATATAATTGCTGATAGTAGTCTCTTATGATCCTTTGTATTTCTGTGTTGTCTGTTGTGATCTCTCCGTTTTCATTGCTAATTTTATTGATTTGATTTTTCTCTCTTTGTTTCTTGATGAGTCTGGCTAGTGGTTTGTCAATTTTATTTATCCTCTCAAAAAACCAGCTTTTGGCTTTGTTGGTTTTTGCTATGGTCTCTTTTGTTTCTTTTGCATTTATTTCTGCCCTAATTTTTAAGATTTCTTTCCTTCTACTAGCTCTGGGGTTCTCCATTTCTTCCTTTTCTAGTTGCTTTAGGTGTAGAGTTAGGTTATTTATTTGACTTTTTTCTTGTTTCTTGAGGTATGCCTGTATTGATATGAACTTTCCTCTAGCACTGCTTTTATAGTGTCCCACAGATTTTGGGTTGTTGTATTTTCATTTTCATTTGTTTCTATGCATATTTTGATTTCTTTTTTGATTTCTTCTGTGATGTGTTGGTTATTTAGAAGTGTGTTCTTCAGCCTCCATATGTTGGAATTTTTAATAGTTTTTCTCCTGTAATTGAGATCTAATCTTACTGCATTATGGTCAGTAAAGATGCTTGGAATGATTTTGATTTTTTTTGAATTTATCAAGGTTCAATTTATGGCCCAGGATGTGATCTATCCTGGAGAAGGTTCCGTGTGCACTTGAGAAAAAGGTGAAATTCATTGTTTTGGAGTGAAATGTTCTATAGATATCAATTAGGTCTAACTGGTCTATTGTATCATTTAAAGTTTGAGTTTCTTTGTTAATTTTCTGTTTAGTTGATCTGTCCATAGGTGTGAGTGGGGTATTAAAGTCTCCCACTATTATTGTGTTATTATTAATTTCCCCTTTCATACTTATTAGCATTTGTCTTACATATTGCAGTGTTCCTGTGTTGGGTGCATATATATTTATAATTGTTATATCTTCTTTTTGGATTGATCCTTTGATCATTATGCAGTGGCCTTCTTAGTCTCTTTTCAAAGCCTTTGTTTTAAAGTCTATTTTATCTGATGTGAGTATTGCTACTCCTGCTTTCTTTTGGTCTCTATTTGCGTGGAATATCTTTTTCCAGCCCTTCACTTTCAGTCTGTATGTGTCTGTTGTTTTGAGGTGGGTCTCTTGTAGGCAGCATATATAGGGATCTTATTTTTGTATCCATTCAGCCTGTCTTTGCCTTTTGGTTGGGGCATTCAACCCATTTACATTTAAGGTAATTATTGATAAGTATGATCACATTGCCATTTACTTTACTGTTTGGGGTTTGAGTTTATACACCCTTTTTGTGTTTCTTGTCTAGAGAATATCCTTTACCATTTGTTGGAGAGCTGGTTTGGTGGTGCTGAATTCTCTCAGCTTTTGCTTGTCTGTAAAGCTTTTGATTTCTCCTTCATATTTGAATGAGATCCTTGCTGGGTACAGTTATCTGGGCTGTAGGTTATTTTCTTTCATCCCTGTAAGTATGTCTTGCCATTCCTCCTGGCCTGAAGAGTTTCTGTTGAAAGATCTGCAGTTATTCTTATGGGATTCCCCTTGTGTGTTATTTGTTGTTTTTCCCTTGCTGCTTTTAATATTTGTTCTTTGTGTTTGATCTTTGTTAATTTGATTAATATGTGTCTTGGGGTGTTTCGCCTTGGGTTTATCCTGTTTGGAACTCTCTGGGTTTCTTGGACTTGGGTGATTATTTCCTTCCCCATTTTAGGGAAGTTTTCAACTATTATCTCCTCAAGTATTTTCTCATGGTCTTTCTTTTTGTCTTCTTCTTCTGGGACTCCTATAATTCGAATGTTGGAGCGTTTCATATTGTCCTGGAGGTCTCTGAGATTGTCCTCATTTCTTTTAATTCGTTTTTCTTTTTTCCTCTCTGATTCATTTATTTCTACCATTCTATCTTCTATTTCACTAATCCTATCTTCTGCCTCCGTTATTCTACTATTTGTTGCCTCCAGAGTGTTTCTGATCTCATTTATTGCATTATTCATTATATATTGACTCTTTTTTATTTCTTCTAGGTCCTTGTTAAACCTTTCTTGCATCTTCTCAATCCTTGTCTGCAGGCTATTTATCTGTGATTCCATTTTGATTTCAAGATTTTGGATCATTTTCACTATCAATATTCTGAATTCTTTCTCAGGTAGATTCCCTATCTCTTTTTCTTTTGTTTGGTTTGGTGGGCATTTATCCTGTTCCTTTACCTGCTAGGTGTTCCTCTGTCTCTTCATCTTGGTTATATTGCTGTGTTTGGTGTGGCCTTTCTATATTCTGGGAATTTGTGGAGTTCTCTTTATTATGGAGTTTCCTCACTGTAGGCGGGGTTGTATCAGTGGCTTGTCAAGGTTTCTTGGTTAGGGAGGCTTGTGTTGGAGTTCTGGTGGGTGGAGCTGGATTTCTCTCTGGAGTGCAATGGAGTGACCAGTAATGGGTTATGAGACATCATTAGTTTTGGAGTAGCTTTGGGAAGCCTGTATATTGAAGCTCAGGACTGTGTTCTTGTGTTGCTGGAGAATTTGCGTGGTATGTCTTACTCTGGAACTTGTTGGCCCTTGGGTGGTGCTTGGTTTCAGTGTAGGTATGGAGGCATTTGATGAACTCCTATCGATTAATGTTCCCTGGATTCAGGAGTTCTCTGATGTTCTCAGGATTTGGACTTAAGTCTCCTGCTTCTGGTTTTCAGTTTTATTTTTACAGAAGCCTCAAGACTTCTCCATCTATACAGCACCGATGATAAAACATCTAATTTACAGATGAAAAGTTTCTCCACATTGAGGGACACCCAGAGAGGTTCACTTAGTTACATGGAGAAGAGAAGAGGGAGGGGGTAGTTAGAGGTGACTGGAATGAGATGAGGTGGGATCAAAAGAGGAGAGAACAAGCTAGTCAGTAGTCACTTCCTTATGTGCATTCCTCAGTCTGGACCACTCAGAGGTGTTCACGGAGTTATACAGGGAAGTGGAAAAGGAAGGAGTAGACAGAGGTGGCCAGGAGGATAAAAGAAGGAAATGGAAAGAAGAGAGACAGATCCAGCCAGTAACCAGTTCCCTAAGTGTTCTCCACCGTCTGGAACACACAGAGATTCAGAGTTGGGTAGAGAAGAGAAGGGGGAGAGAAGAGACAGAGGCCACCTGGTGGAGAAAAAGGAGAGTCCAAAGGAGAAGAGAGTGCTCAAGCCAGTAATCTCATGCTCAGGTAAAATTGGGTACTGAAGATTGGGTTTTTAAATGTACAAAATTGACAACAAATACCAAAGAGCAAAGGTTAAAAATCTAGAGTAGAGGTTGGATTTTCAAAAATACAACATTAAAGAAAAGAAGAAGAAGGAGAAGAAAGAGATAAATAAAAAACACAAAGCCACAAGAATTATTAAAAAACAACCACCACCACCACAAAAAGAGTATATACGGCGTTTGCTTTAAAAATAGGGTGTTTTTTTTGAAAGGTAATAGTAGGTTATAAAAATAAAAATTAAAGGAGAAATAGAGGACTTAAAAATTTAAAAAGGTTTAAAAAAAAAGAAAAGGAAAAAGAAAAGCGAAAACAATCACACAACCATATCAACAAAAAAAAAAAGAAAAAAGCAAAATCAATCACACAACAATATCAACAACAACAACAACAACAAAGAATGATCTTAAAAATAGTAAAAAAGTATATACGGCGTTTGCTTTAAAAATAGGGTGTTTTTTTTGAAAGGTAATAGTAGGTTATAAAAATAAAAATTAAAGGAGAAATAGAGGACTTAAAAATTTTAAAAGGTTTAAAAAAAAAGAAAAGGAAAAAGAAAAGCGAAAACAATCACACAACCATATCAACAAAAAAAAAAAGAAAAAAGCAAAATCAATCACACAACAATATCAACAACAACAACAACAACAAAGAATGATCTTAAAAATAGTAAAAATATATCTGGCCTTTTCCTGGTGTTGTGGGCGGTGTGAGGTCACTTCCAAGGCGGTTTCCTCTCTTTAATTTCTTCTGTTTGCTGGTCTCTTCAGTGTCTGACTTCCACTCTGTCACGGGTGAGGGCGGGGGGAGGGTGTTGGTGGACACTTCTTTTTTTTTTTTTAGGCTCACTTGTTCAGTCGCGCTGTGGGGAGGAAGGGATGCTGCATACAAGTATCACTGGCATGTGTTTGCGGTGTCTCAGCCCCGCTGGGCCTGCCCCTGCTCGCGGCACACACTGCTTAGGCTCTATGTTGCTCCGCCAGGAACCGTCTAAGGCCAGCCCTAGACTGCATGCACCTCCCCGGTCTAAGCCATGCAGGTTTGGCGCTCAGGCAGCCCAGAGGCGCAGATTCGGTTGGGCCTGCGTTTTGTGCCCTTCGCAAGTCCGAGTAGCTCAGGTGTTTGGCGAGCGCAGTCGCTGTGACTTGTTGTCTTTCCCGTCTCTGCTGCTCAGTTTTCTGGGTGTATCGCTGGCATCCCTTCTCTGGTGGCTGATGACTGTCCAGAACCCCCAGAAGTCTTAGTTAGCAAAGAAGCCTGCTTGCATTTTGGTATGTAATGTCTCTCTTGGGCTGCGATTGCCCCCTTCCAGCCCTTAAGGCTCTACCTGCCTGTTACCAGAGGGGGATGGTCTGCAGCCGGCTAGTTCTGTTCCGTCCTTTGTTCTGTGCGCGGTCCTGGCGGTGCTTATGTTTGAGCTTTTAGCATGGTAACTGTCCCACAGTCTGGTTTGCTAGCCCAAGTTAGTTCGCGCTGGTTACACGCGGGGCGTTCAGGCCCGAATCTTACAAAGCACTGCAGCCTGCGCCTGCGCTGCTTCTCCACTGGGGGAGTTACTGTTGGGCTCTTAATCTGTTGGTTTTATTTATTTATTTATTTTTCCTTCTTGATATGTTGCCCTCTGTGCTTCCAAGTCTCGCCACAGACTCGGCAGCGAGACTGTTTCCTCTCTTCTTAAGATTCCCTTCCTGGGACGGAGCTCCCTCCCTACCTCAGAGTTGATTTCCTTTAGGATTGACTGGTTTGATCTCCAGTCCAAGGGACCCTCAAGAGTCTTCTCCACCACCTCAATTTGAAAGCATCAATTCTTCGGAGCTTAACCTTGTTTATGGTCCAACTCTCACATTCATACATGACTACTGGAAAAACCATAGCTTTGATTACACAGACTTTTGTTCGCAAAGTGATATCTTTGCTCTTTAATATTCTCTCTAGGTTTATCATAGCTTTCCTTCCAAGGAGCAAGCATCTTTTAATTTCATGGCTGGAGTCACTATCCACAGTGATTTTGGAGCCCAAGAAAATGAAATCTGTCACTGTTTCCATTTTTTCCCCCCATCTATTTGCTATGAAGTGATGGGACTGGATGCAATTATCCGAGTTTTTGAATATTGAGTTTAAGTCAGCTTTTTCACTCTTTCACCTTCATCAAGAAGCTCTTAAGTTCCTCTTTGCTTTCTGCCATTAGAATGATATCATCCGCATGTCTGGGGTGGTTGATATTTCTCTGGGAAATCTTGATTCCAGCTTGTGATCATCCAGCCTGGCATTTTGCATGATATACTTTGCATATAAGTTAAATAAGCAGGGTGACAATATGCAGGTTTGACATACTCCTTTCCCAATTTTGAACCAGTCCCTTGTTCCATGTCCAGTTCTAACTGTTGCTTCTTGTCCTGCATACAGGTTTCTCAGGAGACAGGTAAGGTGATCTGGTATTCCCATCTCTTTAAGAATTCTCCACAGTTTGTTGTGATCCACACAGTCAAAGGCTTTATTAACATAGTCAATGAAGCAGAAGTAGATGTTTTTCTGGAATTCCCTTGGTTTTTCTATGATCCAATGGATTTTGACGATTTGATCTCTGGTTCCTCTGCCTTTTCTAAATCAAACTTGTGCATTGGAAGTTCTCTGTTATCCTTCTGAAACCTAGCTTGAAGGATTTTCAGCATTACTGTGCTAGCATGTGAAATGCGTGCAATTGTATGGTGAAGTGTTAGTTGCTCAGTCGTGTCTGACTCTCTGCAACCTCAGTGACTGTAGCCCACCAGGCTCCTCTGTCCATGGAATTCTCTAGGAAAGAATACTGGAGTGGGTAGCCATTCCCTTTTCCAGGGGATCTTCCTGACCCAGGGATTTAACCCAGATTTCCTACACTGCCAGCAGATTTCTTACAGTCTGAGTCACCAGGAAATGGTAGTTTGAGCATTCTTTGGCATTGCCCTTCTTTGGGATTGGAATGAAAACTGACCTTTTCCAGTCCTGTTGGCCACTGCTGAGCTTTCCAAATTTTGCTGGCATATTGAGTACAGCAGTTTAACAGCATCATCCTTTAGGATTTGAAATAACTCAGCTGGAATTCCATCACCTCCACTAGTTTTGTTCATGGTGATGCTTCCTAAGGCCCACTTGACTCACACTCCAGGATGTCTGACTCTAGGTGAGTGATCACACCATCATGGTTATCTGGGTCATTAAGACCTTTTTTTTGTATAGTTCTTCTGTGTATTCTTGCCACCTCTTCTTAATATTTTCTGCTTCTGTTAGGTCCTTGCTTTTCTATCCTTTATTGAGCCCGTCTTTGCATGAAATGTTCCCTTGGTATCTCTAATTTCCTTGAAGAGATCTCTGGGCTCTCCCATTATATTATTTTTCCTCTATTTCTTTGCATTGTTCACTTAAGAAGGCTTTCTTATCTCTCCTATTTGTTCTCTGGAACTCTGCATTCGGTTGGGTATCTCTTTTCCTGTCTCCCTTGTCTTTAGCTTCGCTTCTCTTCTCAGCTCTTTGTAAGGCTGCCTCAGAAAACCCCTTTGCCTTCTTGCATTTCTTTTTCTTGGGATGATTTTGTTCACTGCCTCCTGTACAGTGTTGTGAACCTCCTTCCCTAGTTCTTCAGGCACTCTGTCTACCAGATCTAATCTCAAGATCTAAACTCAAGGGAGTCTATTCCTCACTTCCACTATATAATCATAAGGGAATTGATTTAGGTCATACCTGAATGGCCTAGTGGCTTTCCCTACTTTCTACAGTTTAAACCTGAATTTTATAATAAGGTGGTTATGATCTGAGCCACAGTCAGCTCCAGGTTTTGTTTTTGCTGACTGTATAGAGCTTCTCCGCCTTTGGCTGCAAAGAACACAGTCAATCCATGTGATCATTGTGGTTAGCTTTCTGTGGTATATGCATTCTTTTTCAGATTCTTTTCCCATATAGGTTATTACAGAGTATTGAGCAGAATTCCCTGTGTGATACAGTAGCTCCTAGTCAGTTATCTATATGTGGTAGTGTGTATACATCAATCCCAGTCTCCCAGTTTATCTTCCCCCCACCCATGCTTTTCCCCTTTGGTAACCGTAAGTTTTTTTTTTTCTATGTCTAGGAGTCTATTTCTGCTTTGTAGTTCTGGTGAGTGGAGCTGGATTTCTTCTCTCTGGAGTGCTATGGAGTGGCCAGTAATGGGTTATGAGACATCTATGGTTTTGGAGTAACTTTGAGCTGCCTGTATATTGACGCTCAGGGGTGTGTTCCTGTGTTGCTGGAGAATTTGTGTGATATGTCTTGCTCTGGAACTTGTTGCCCTTGGGTGGTGCTTGGTTTCAGTGTAGGTATGGAGGCATTTGATGAGCTCCTATCGATTAATGTTCCCTGGATTCAGGAGTTCTCTGATGTTCTCAGGATTTGGACTTAAGTCTCCTGCTTCTGGTTTACAGTTTTATTTTTACAGTAGCCTTAAGACTTCCCCATCTATACAGCACCTATGGTAAAACATCTAGTTTAAAGATGAAAAGTTTCTCCACATTGAGGGACACCCAGAGAGGTTCACTTAGTTACATAGAAAAGAGAAGAGGGAGGGGGTAGTTACAGGTGACTGGAATGAGATGAGGTGGGATCAAAAGAGGAGAGAACAAACTAGTCAGTAGTCACTTCTTTATGTGCATTCCTCAGTTTGGACCACTCAGAGGTTTTCACGGAGTTATACAGGGAAGAGGAGAGGGAGGAAGTAGACAGAGGTGGCCATGAGGATAAAAGAGGGAAATGAAAAGGAGACAGATCCAGCCAGTAACCAGTTCCCTAAGTGTTCTCCACCGTCTGGAACACACAGAGATTCAGAGTTGGGTAGAGAAGAGAAGAGGGAGGGAAGAGACAGAGGCCACCTGGTGGAGAAAAAGGAGAGTCCAAAGGAGAAGAGAGTGGTCAAGCCAGTAATCTTGCTGTCAGGTAAAACTGGGTACTGAAGATTGGGTTTTTAAATGTACAAAATTGACAACAAATACCAAAGAGCAAAGATTAAAAATCTAGAATAGAGGTTGGATTTTCAAAAATACAATATTAAAGAAAATAAGAAGAAGGAGAAGAAAAAGAAAAAAAAGCCACAAGAATTATTAAAAAACAACCACCACCACCACAAAAAGAGTATATACGGCGTTTGCTTTAAAAATAGGTTTTTTGTTTTTTTGAAAGGTAATAGTAGGTTATAAAAATAAAAATTAAAGGAGAAATAGAGGACTTAAAAATTTAAAAAGGTTTAAAAAAAAGAGGAAAAAGAAAAGCAAAATCAATCACACAACAATATCAACAAAAAAAAAGGGAAAAGAAAGCAAAATCAATCACACAACAATATCAACAACAACAAAAATGATCGTAAAAATAGTAAAGATATATCTGGCCCTTTCTCTGGTGTTGTGGGCAGTGTGGGGTCACTTCCAAGGCGGTTCCCTCTGTTTAACTTCTGTTTGCTGGTCTCTTCAATGTCTGACTTCTGCCCTGTCACGGGGTGGGGTGGCGGGGCTTCAGAGGTGGATACTGTTTTTTTAGGCTCACTTGTTCAGTCGCGCTGTGGGGAGGGAGGGATGGTGCAAACAAGTAACACTGGCGTGTGCTTGCAGTGCCAAAGCCCCACTGGGCCTGCCCCTGCTCGCGGCGCACACCGCTCAGGCTCTATGTTGCTCTGCTGGAACCATCTAAGGCCGGCCCTAGGCTGCATGCACCTCCCTGGTCTAAGCCATTCAGCCATTCAGGTAGCCCAAAGGCGCAGATTTGGTTGGGCCTGCGTTTTGTGTCCCAAGTCCGAGTAGCTCAAGTGTTTGGCGAACGCAGTCGCTGCGACTTATCACCTTTCCCGTTTCTGCTGCTCAGTTTTCTGGGTGTATCACTGGCGTCCCTTCTCTGGCGGCTGATGAATGTCCAGAACCCCCAGAAGTCTTAGTTAGCAAGGAAGCCTGCTTCCTTGGTATGCACTGCTTATTTTGGTATGTAATGTCTCTCTCGGGCTGCGAATGACCCCTTCCAGCCCTTACAGCTCTGGCTGCCTGTCGCCGGAGGGGGATGGTCTGCAGCCGGCTAGTTCTGTTCCGTCCTTTGTTCTGTGCGTGGTCCTGGCGGTGTCTTATATTTGAGCTTTTCGTGTGATAGCTATCCCACAGTCTGGTGTGCTAGCCCAAGTTAGTTCACTCTGGTTACGCGCGTTCTGTTCTGAATCTTACAAAGGACTGCAGCCCACGCCTCCTGCACCTCCCTGCCCAGCCCTCACTTGCTAGTGGGGGATGCAGGCATCTGCGCTGCTTCTCCACTGGGGAGTTACTGTTGGGCTTGTAATCTGTTGGTTTTAATTATTTATTTTTTCCTTCCTGATATGTTGCCCTCTGTGCTTCCAAGGCTCGCCACAGACTCAGCAACGAGACTGTTTCTTCTCTTCTTAAGATTCCCTTCCCGGGACGGAGCACCCTCCCTACCTCTTTTGTCTCCTTTTTCATCTTTTATATTTTTTCCTACCTGTTTTTGAAGACAATGATCTGCTTTTCTGGGTGCCTGATGTCCTCTGCCAGCATTCAGAAGTTGTTTTGTGGAATTTACTCAGCATTGAAATGTTCTTTTGATGAATTTGTGAGGGAGAAAGTGGTCTCCCTGTCCTACTCCTCCGCCATCTTAGGACCGCCCCTATTTCTGCTTTGTAAATAAGATCATTTGTATCTATTTTTTAGATTTCACATATAAGTGACATCATATGATATTTATCTTTCTCTGTCCCTTTCACTCAGTTTGATAAGCTCTCGGTGCATCCATGTTTTGGCAAATGGTATTATTTCATTTATTTTTATAGTTGAGTAATATCCCACTGTTATAATATAGCACATCTTCATCATTCATCAGCTGATGGACACAAAGAAATGTGGTCATTTTGATTAATTTATTTTATAAGAATGGAGGAAAAATGAAGCATGGTGACACCACAAATATAAAAGCACAAACTAAGATCAGAAAGATCTATAAATTAAAAAGTAATGTAACAGATTATACTAGTCAGATAAAAGTCAGGATCTCATATAAAATAATAAATCCATCTCTGTTTTGTTTAAAAGAGACATACTTAAAGCATGACAATGTAGGAAGATAGAAATTTCAAAAATAGAAAAAATGTATCAAACAACACTAATCAAAAGAAAGTTTTCATCTTTATATTAATGTCAAAATAGGCTGTAAGGCAAAAGTTTATTAGGGACAAATAATTTCCTACACATGGATAAAATAATTTACTTGGAAGCCATGATTTTGAATCCATGTGAGCCTAAAAATGTGGCTTCAATCTGTATAAAGAAACACTGAGAAAATTTCAAGGAAAAGTGGAAAATGAGAAAAGTGTACATTTTTTAAAAATGTAACAATCTTGCATTAAAATTATATAAGTGTGTGTGTGTAGATATACATAATAGTGATACAATTATAGACATGGATAAATATGTATCTTTATGTATGATTTATTGAAATATCAAATTAATTTTTATGAAATGCAAGGAAAAACAGCAAATCTTTCAGCTTCTAAGAACTTTGCTCCTAAATGTAATTTCAACAAGTCTAGCTCTTCCTGTTGTTTTCGGGAAATGAGAGTCTAGTCTGGTCCAGTATAAACAACTCTACATTCACATGATTTTAGATACTCTCCCTCCCCAGCTCAATTGTCGTAAGTGTGAAAGCCCACCACGGGAAAGCTTGATGTGGTTCGCTTCTTTCCTTTTCCTTGGAAATCTCCCTTCTTTACTTCCTAGATGTGTTGTTGGCCAATGAGGAAAGGAGGTGGGGCATAAAAGGGGACTAAGGAAAAGGGAACAACTTTGGAAAGTTTACAGGGTTACAATCTGGCATGAAGCTTTGCTTTGTGGTCATACCCAAATTCTGGCTCTCTCTTTTAAAAGAGACTTTTGTGAAAATTTATTTAGAGACTTCTTGGCACTTTATAAATCCCTGGATTGGCTAACTTCTAACAGTACCCCTTTCTGTTTTAGGCACCTTGTGTCTTCTAAATCATGCTCTTGGGAGTATCTCCCTCCCAAGCAGCAATGAAATCTCGAGAGAACTATGCATCTATTTTTGCTAACAGATTCTGAAAGTACAAGCCCAATCCAGGCAGACCTCTCATCTTTACTCATGAGTCAGGTACCAATTAGTATCCCCTGAGTCTAGGAAAAACCTGTCCAGCTCTCTGGTTCTTTTGAAATGGGCTCCTTGATTAAAATGAGAGGAGCATTAACACGACATATGAATGGAGAGGAGAAACACACCGTGGTTCTGCAGCGTTTCTTCTCCAGCCTTTTCATCAACACATAACCAATTCCCTAGACTAGTCTCACGCGCGGTTGAAGTGAGTGATGATCTAATGGTTGTAAAACCGCCCCACATTTTCTTAGAATGCCTAGCAAAGATGTCCATCAACAACTATGCAACTCCTGGAAAACACTAAGCCAACAATAAATGTCAGTTAGTATCGTATTACACACATTACCCTGCACTCATAATTTAAAGCCCAAAAAACCAGTGCAAGTTTCAACACATCTCAAAGAACTGACATTATACAGACTGTGTTCCTTTATCTCAGTGCAATGAAAACAGATATAACTCAATGAAAAGATGACATCTTCATAGACTGGTAAATTTAAATACAATTCTAAATGAGTCATGAGTCAAAGAATTATTATAAGGTTAGAAAATAACTAGAATGGAATTACAAAGATAGTCTCTACATATCAAAACTTGGGCACCTAATATCTAACTTAAAGGAAAATTTAAATATATATAGTAGGAAAAAAAATTTACCTATAGAGAGTAAGGATTTTAACCTTGATTAGATGTCAATAGGGTGTTGATCACAGAGTTTATTGTATTAGATTATTTATACTCTTTGTGACTTAAAAAAATATTTTTTTTACTTTATTTTTGAGAATATCTCGTTTATTTATTTATTTTTTTAAATCTAGGAAAACTCAGGGTCTTAATGACAATGGTAGTTTTAAGTGCTGAAAGCTCAGAGAAAAAAAAAATTTAAGCTTTGAGCTCCCTCTACAGGCCCAAAGAAAAACTTCCCAGATACAGTAAGAAACTATAATAAGATAATAAACCCCATATAAAGGTGCTTTAAAATTCTCAGAACTCTTCACGTTGCTGCTTCACTTTGAGGGGAATATCCGTGATGGTGAAGCATTGATGCTTCACCCAAATGCTGCTGGAAGAACCTTTCGCTTCATCTGCATTATTTATGAGAGATACATTAGCCCACCCCCTAGTGGATGTTTGCAAAAATGACACAAAGATTCTTGCAAGATTAAATTATTTTCCCTGGTGGCTCAGAGGTTAAAGTGTCTGCCTGCAGTGCGGGAGACCCAGGTTCTATCCCTGGGTTGGGAAGATCCTCTGGAGAAGGAAATGGCAACCCACTCCAGTACTCTTGCCTGGAAAATTCCATGGACTGAGGAGCCTGGTGGGCTATAGTCCATGGGGTCGCAAAGAGTCGGACNGTCACTAGGTTTCAATTCAGCTGCTAAACCAGCATCTGCTGTTTCCAGGACTACTAAGAGACAGGTTAGAGTTAAGATGGTGAAGATAATTAGAATCGTTGTCTTCGGAATTAATGAACCAGACTTTGTTGTCTATGGAGTCAGCAAAACAAACGATTGAAGACAGATAAACGATCATTTGAAAGAGGGCAAAATATGCTGTCAAGCAAATATTCTAATTGCTGAAAGCAGAGAAAGACTCCACCCACTTGAATTGAATTTTCATCCAACATTGATCAATTCTTTATTCTCTCTCCTCAAATTATTACAGATGTTTCCTGTAAAACTAGGCTTGAGGCACCCGAGATCCAAGCTGTTTCATATGCAAATCTCAATCTTAAAAACCTAATAGCAAATAAGGAAATAGCAGAGATAGGAACTCATATTCATTCCTTATGGTCATTATTATCTTACAAGTTGTCATTTTATTCATCTTTTTGTGATCCATATGAAGTGATAAAAATCATTTCTAAATCTAGTTAAATCAAACTTGGAAGCCAATTAGATCATTCAGAGAGCCACAAAGTGTCCTGAGATTTGGGGCTTAACTTACTCAATAATTTTTGAAGTTACTTTGTACAGAAACTGGGAGCTTTCTAATAGAATATAGGAGGTAAGTAATGAATTCTCTCAGCTATCATTAGTAATGCCTCTTTGGCTTATTAAGTCAAAATGGTTTATGCACTCTACACTATGGGTGTTAGGAAGTAGTGTACTATTGAATCATTCATTTCAAATATAAAAAAAATTATCTGCATGACATTCCTAAATGATATATTCTGTTAATGTTTAAGTTGTGTTGAGAACACACTTTTCAACTATACAATTGCATGGTAATACTGGGATTGGCTTCCAAGTTCTAAGGGTGTTTTCTGAAGCATGCAAATAAAAACTTATCAAGATATCTGAGTGGAGTGAAAGGCTTGATGAGAGCTAATATTGATTATCATAAGGATGGCAAATTCAATCTGCTTCAGTAAAATTATTTTCATATCCTTTATCTTAATCATAACTGCATAAAGTGGAAAAAAATACAAAGCTTACCATAATATAATATATTAATATTTAATTATTTCATTTGCTTAAAGGAAAAAGCACACAGTGCTGACAGTTAATTTTAACATAATCTAGATGAATACAACATTATTATTTGATTTTATTTTAGTATCCTATTAATACACAGCTCAGGCAAAAAAAAAAAAAAAAATCCATCAGCCCTGGCTTCATGCATCATCAAGCAGCAAAGGTTTTTATTAGCAGAGCATTAAAATTTCCACGCCATGTTTATCTTAAGAATTTATTTGCGATATAGGTGTGCTTGTCTCTGACAAGTAGTCGCTCTGAAAAAAGCCATTAATCAAGTTGATTATAAATGGTCCAAATGCTGCTACAAGAAATGTAATAGGAGAAAATATGCTTCTTCAACTTCAATATCTGCTTTTGATTTCTTTATTTCAGTACCTTTGGGCTTATTATTTTCCCTTATTATTCTTATTATGTCTCCATAATCCACTTGAACTTAATGAACATTATAGATGTTTATTCCTACCAATCAGTTCAGTTCAGCATAAGGTGGTCAAAGTGTTGGAGTTTCAGCTTCAGCATCAGTCCTTCCATGAATATTCAGGATTCATTTCCTTTAGGATGGACTGGTTGGATCTCCTTGAAATCCAAGGAACTTTAAGAATCTTCTCCAACATTCAAGTTCAGAATCTTCAATTTTTTGGCACTCAGCTTTCTTTATATTCCAATGATCATATTCATACATGACTACTTGAAAAACCATAGCTTTGTCTAGACAGACCTTTGTTGGCAAAGTAATGTCTCTGCTTTTTAATATGCTATCTAGTTTGGTCATAACTTTTCTTCCAAGGAGCAAGCATCTTTTGATTTTATGGCTTTAGTCACCATCTGCAGTGATTTTAGAGCCCCCCAAAATAAAGTTGGTCACTGTTTCCATTGTTTCCTTATCTATTTGCCATGAAGTGATGGAACCAGATGCCATGATCTTCGTTTTCTGAATGTTGAGCTTGTTTTTCTTTAATTAATTTTTATACATATTCATACATGACTACTTGAAAAACCATAGCTTTGTCTAGACAGACCTTTGTTGGCAAAGTAATGTCTCTGCTTTTTAATATGCTATCTAGTTTGGTCATAACTTTTCTTCCAAGGAGCAAGCATCTTTTGATTTTATGGCTTTAGTCACCATCTGCAGTGATTTTAGAGCCCCCCAAAATAAAGTTGGTCACTGTTTCCATTGTTTCCTTATCTATTTGCCATGAAGTGATGGAACCAGATGCCATGATCTTCGTTTTCTGAATGTTGAGCTTGTTTTTCTTTAATTAATTTTTATTTTTTAGTTTGTTTTGCTTTACAATACTGCATTCATTTTGCTATACATTGACATGAATCAGCCACGAGTGTACATGAACTCCCAATCCCGACCCCCACCTCCTCTCTCCTGCCCCACACCTTCTCTCTGGATTATCCCCGTGCATCAGTCCCAAGCATCCTGCATCCTGCATCAAACCTGGACTGGCAATTCATTTCACTTATGATATCATACATGTTACACTGCCACTCTGCCAACTCATCCCACCCTCCCCCTCTCCCACAGAGTCCAAAAGGCCGTTCTATACATCTATGTTTCTTTTGCTGTCTCGCGTACAAGTTTACTTTAAGCCAACTTTTTCACTCTCCTTTTCACTTTCATCAAGAGGCTTTTTAGTTCTTCTTCGCTTTCTGCCATAGGGGTGGTGTCATCTGCATATGTGAGTTTATTGATATTCCTCCTGGCAACCTTGATTCCAGCTTGTGCTTCATCCAGCCCAGCATTTCACATGATGCGCTCTGCATAGAAGCACACTATACAGCCTTGATATACAGCTTTTTCCATGATCCAGCGAATGTGGGCAATTTGATCTCTTGTTCCTCTGCCTTTTCTAAAACCAGCTTGAACACCTGGAAGTTCACGGTTCACATGTTGATGAAGCCTGGCTTGGAGAATTCTGAGCTTTACTTTACTTGTGTTGAGATGAGTGAAATTGTGTGGTAGTTTAAGCGTTCTTTGGCGTTGCCTTTCTTTGAGATTTGAATGAAAACTGACCTTTTCCAGTCCAGGGGCCACTGCTGAATTTTCCAAATTTGCTGGCATATTGAGTGCAGCACTTTCATGGTATCATCATTCAGGATTTGAAATAGCTCCACTGGAATTCCATCACCTCCACTAGCTTTGCTCATAGTGAAGCTTTCTAAGGCCCACTTGACTTCACATTCCAGGATGTCTGGCTCTAGGTGAGTGATTACAACATCGTGATTATCTGGGTCATGAAGATCTTTTTTGTACAGTTCTTCTGTGTATTTGCCACCTCTTCTTAATATCTTCTGCTTCTGTTAGGTCCATACCATTTCTGTCCTTTATTGCGCCCATCTTTGCATGAAATGTTCCCTTGGTATCTCTAATGTTCTTGAAGAGACCTCTAGTCTTTCCCATTCTGTTGTTTTCCTCTATTTCTTTTCATTGATTGCTGAAGAAGGCTTTCTTATCTCTCCTTGCTATTTTTTGGAACTCTGCATTCAGATGCTTGTATCTTTCCTTTTCTCCTTTGCTTTTTGCTTCTCTTTTCACAGTTATTTTTAAGTCCTCCTCAGACAGCCATTTTGCTTTCTTACATTTCTTTTCCATGGAGATAAACCAGCAAATATTAAATCTGTACCAAATGCTAGTCTGAGTCCTCTGAGAATCAAACACTGAATTAAGACAGGAAATTTATTGGGGAGATGCTAGAGAATGACAGTGATCAAAAACTCAGAAAAGGCTGAGATTTCTTCTGAGTGTCATTTTACTCCTCCAAGAGGAGATCTGAATGGCAAATTTCCATTGCTATCAGAGGGCACAACTGATTGGAGTTCAGGACACCTACCATATACTCCTTGAGGACTTCTCTCCCTGAGAGGAAACTGAAAGAAGAATGCTGACCCACAGTCCATATTGCCTTCAGTCTCCGGCTAGAAACACTCTCCCTCCTTTCTCTGCAACCCTTTCATGTGCTCTCACTCTCAGTTCTCAAGAACTAGAAGTTCCTCGTGGCTAGCTTTCATTTATGAGAGGTGAAAATCCTTGGTTATCATATCCTCCTCAGGTCAGGACTGCTGTGTGTATCTCTTCACAGATACAATGGGGGGAAACATAGCAGAAGATAGTCAAGTGGAACATCAAGGTTCCAAATGTCTATCACCATCCCACTGTGAAATTTAGTACTGACTTCTCCTACAGACAAGAATAAATTATATTTGTCATAGGGTAATTCCACTTCCTGGTTTCTAGAAAAAAGATGTCCAAAGTGCCCTAAAAGCTTATAATATTCAGTTTAGTTCAGTTCAGTTCAGTTCAGTTGCTCACTCATGTCCGAATCTTTGCGACACCATGGACTGAAGCACTCCAGGCCTCCCTGTCCATCATCAACTCCCAGAGTTTACTCAAACCCACATCTGTTAAGTCAGTAATGTCATCCAACCATCTAATCCGCTGTCATCCCCTTCTCCTCCTTCCTTCAATCTTTCCCAGCTCCAGGGTCTTTTTCAGTGAGTCAGTTCTTTGCATCAGGTAGCCAAAGTATTGGAATTTCAGCTTCAATATCTGACCTTCCAATGAATATTCAGAACTTATTTCCTTTAGAATGAACTGGTTGAATCTCCTTCAGTCCTATTATTCAATAGGACATTTACTGTGTAACCATGGGACAAGCACTTCAGGGACAGGAGTACAAGATCCTGCAGTGAGTCACTGAAATTGGTGACAGTGTTATCATCTCTACTTCCCACTTGATTGCCAGCTCTATATGTCTGTCCTTCTGAGACTATTGGACCATCCTCAGATTTCCCAGTTCATGTATATACTACATCCTGAAGGGTGGTGTTAATTCTTCCCGAGTATTGCCTTTCAACTGTCAATTCAGCTTCCCTATATCAGTCCAGTTCAGTTCAGTTCGGTCACTCAGTCGTGTCCGACTCTTTGCAACCCCATGAATCACAGCATGCCAGGCCTCCCTGTCCATCACCAACTCCCAGAGTTACTCAGATTCACGTCCATTGAGTCCGTGATGCCATCCAGCCATCTCATCCTCTGTCATCCCCTTCTTCTCCTGTCCCCAATCCCTCCCAGCATCAGGGTCTTCTCCAATGAGTCAACTCTTTGAATGATGTGGCCAAAGTACTGGAGTTTCAGCTTCAGCATCATTCCCTCCAAAGAAATCCCAGGGTTGATCTCCTTCAGAATGGACTGGTTGGATCTCCTTGCAGTCCAAGGAACTCTCAAGAGTCTTCTCCAACACCACAGTTCAAAAGCATCAATTCTTCAGCGCTCAGCCTTCTTCACAGTCCAACTCTCACATCCATACATGATTACTGGAAAACCAAAGCTTTGACTAGACGGATCTTAGTCAGCAAAGTAATGCCTCTGCTTTTCAATATGCTATCTAGGTTGGTCATAACTTTTCTTCCAAGGAGTAAGCGTCTTTTAATTTCATGACTTTAGTCACCCTCTGCTGCCCTATATAGGTTCTCCTAATTGTATAAAACTTGCTGCTTCAGTATGGTGCGGTGTACAATACAACCAGGGGATCCCATGATTGTTTCCCTCCTGAAAGTCTTTCACTATGAAGTTATCCCCCTGGTCAAACTCTATGATATATGTGGTCTGCTTCTGTGGCCCACTCCCTCTGGATATCACTGAAGGCTGAAGTTCAGTAGGAAAGACAGTTCTTTACCTAGAATAGATATAAGTCCTTAAGAGGAAAAGCTGAGTGCCAATCCTGGATAGAAGGGGTTCAGTAGAGTTGACTTGCCACTAAATGGCTGATTGGTCTTTAGCAGATCTTATCAGTTTCTGCTGCTATAAAAGTAGGTCAACCTTGATAGGTAGCAGTCTATGCAATTAGGTTTATGTTAAACATTTTCTATGCCACTGTGGCCACTTCGCTACTATACCAGTGTTGGAGTTGTTAATGCTGAGTATTGAGTAGTGTCAACTGATCCAGTCATTTTGTCTGTTTGGTTAATTAACATATCTTTCATGGTAAACACTTTATGGGGACTTAACAGGAAGAATAAAAATCTTCATACTTTATATTTATTCATTTTTATGCCTTTCCCTCACACTTCTTTGCTGTTGAATTTTCAGGGTTTTTCTTTCTCCTCCTCCTCCTTCTTCTTTTTCTTAACACAAACACCTAACTAGATGGCCAGTCCATTGGCCAGTGTCCAGGAATACATCTCTACATCATTGCCTCAGAATGTTTTAACTTCCACACAGAATGGATTACCTGTGTTCCTTAAAGAAGATCTGTTTGGGAAGGTTTTTCCTACCGACTGTCTTTTCAAGGCCACCCTTGAACATTGCTGTAATGTAACCATCATTCATTTTGGTTTGCACCCAAACTATATCCAAGCTCAGAATTTTTCTCCTCCTCTGGCTAAACTGGTGGGATCTCCTCTATTGCCAAGGTATGAGCTTGGAGAATGGTATCAGTACATCAGTTGTGGAGTTTGCCATAAACATACTATGTATCTTTTCTTCCACTAACATCTCCCATGCCTGGTTATTTGCAAGATCATATAGTCCAAGCAACAGAGCTTCTTGTACTTCAGCTTATAACTTCCAGAAAGCCCTTTCTCCTTCAAACATCACTAGAATTGATTGACTTCTATGATACCCATAAACAGTGGGCTGGAGCAATATATCCATGTGTGGAATATGTTGACTCCAGAATCCAGAATGCCTACTTGTCCTGGGCTTTCTTCTATATGACAGGAGACTAAACTAAATCTATGTTAGTCAGAATTCTCTTGAGGAAAAGAACAAACAGGATATGATATGTATTAAAAGGAATTAGTGGGGTTATAAGTTAGTGGAGCAGTAGGTGCATGTGGAATAATTCTCCATGGATAAATCAGGAATATATCTTCAGATGCAGATCTCACAGAGAACCAGCTAAGTTCTGGAAGGAGACTTTGACCACTGGAAAGGAATATATAGATCCACACAAAATTCATGTACAAGTTTCTTTTGTCCTCTGGTTACTGAGCGTTGCTTTTACCATTAGTCTTGGGGTTTTGTCTCTGTGCTTGTGAGGCCTGTAAAGTCTTGCTGATACAGTAACGGATCAGACCTGAACCACAGGTGGGAGGCCACCAGAGAATTCCTGATGCCATGGAACATTAATTGATAAGAGCTCTCCCAAAGGGCTCCTTGTCAACACTAAGACCAAGCCCCAGCCAAGGTCCAGGAACTCCAGTGCTGGACACCTCATGCCAAACCAATAGCAAAACAGAAACAGCCCTGCCTATTAATAGAAAGGCTACTCATAGCCATAGCAAGGCCATAGACATCCTAAAACACACTACTGGACATAGTATTTCCCTGCAGATGCGGCTCCATCCACCAGAGAACAGGTACAAGTCCTCACAACCAGGAAAAGTTCACGAGGCCTTGGTTGAGCCCCAGCCACAGAGGGCAGGCTTCACAATTAAGAATCATGACTCTCCAGACTTCAGAAAGGATACTCCAAAAACAGTAAAATAAACAAAATGAGAAAACAGAAAAACATGAAGCAGATGGAGCAACATGGTAAAAATCCATAAAATCAAACAAAGATGAAATAAGCAGCCTATCTGGAAAGAAAAAAGAAAAAAGTTCAGAGCAATGATAGCAAATATCATTCAAAATCCTGGAAATAAAATGGAGGCATGGGTTGAGAAAATTCAAAAAAGTTTAACAAGGACCTAGAAGAATTAAAGTATAGACAGTCTGCAATAAACAATATAATAACTGAGATTAGTAATATATTGTCTGAGGCAGAAGAGATAAGTAAACTGGAAGATAGAATGGTGGAAATAACTAAAGCAAAGCACAATAAAGAATTAAGAATAAAAAGTAATAAGGACAGTCTCAGAGACTTCTAGGACAACAGTAAGCATATCAACATTAGAATTATAGGAATCCCAGAAGAAGTAGAAGAAAAGAAAAGGTATGAGAAAATGTTTCAGATTATAGTTGAAAACTTCCCTAACATGGGAAAGAAATAGCCACCCAAATCCAGGAAGGTCAGAGAGTCCCATACAGGATAAACTCAAGGAGAACACAGTCAAACTAATGAAAATTAAGTACAAAGAACAAATATTAAAAGCTGCAAGGGAACAACAACAGATAAAAAAACAAGGATATGCCCATAAGGCTAACAACTGACCTTTCAGTGGAAACTCTGCAGGCCAGAAGGCAGTGGCAGGATATACTAAAGTGAAGGAAGGAAGGAAGGAAGGAAGGAAGGAAGGAAGAAAGAAAGAAAGAAAGAAAGAAAGAAAGAAAGAAAGAAAAAGAAATCTACAATCAAGGTTACTCTGTCCAGCAAGGATCTCATTCAGATTCAAAGGAGAAATGACAAACTTCACACACAAGCAAGAGTTAAGAGAAGTAAGCAACACCTAACCACCTTTACCACAAATGTTTTGGAAGTTCTCTAGTCAGAGAACACAAGAGAAAGAAGAAGAAGAAGAAAAAAAAGTCTACCAAAGCTAATTCAAAACAATAAAGTAAATGAATAGTATCATACATATCAATAATTACTTTAAATGTAAATCAACTAAATGCCCTAAGCAAAAGACACAGATTGACTGAAAGAAAGAAAAAAAAAAAGGAAGGCCTCTATATATGCTGTCTACAAGAGACCCACCTAAGAGGTAGGAACACACATAGATTGAAAGTGAGGGGCTGGAAAAAGCACTCCATGCAAATAGAAATCAAAAGTAAGAGGGAATAGCACTAACCATACCAGATAAAATATACTTTAAAATAAAGATTGTTTTAAGTGACGAGGAAAGATACTACATAATGATCAAAGGATCAATTCAAGAAGAAGATATACACACACACACACACACACACACACACACACACACACCACAGGAGGACCTCAATACATAAGGCAAAAGCTACCAATTATTAAAGAAAAAATTGATGGTAACACAATAATAGTGAGAGACTTTAATAGCCCACTCACACCAAAGGACAGAGCATGCAGACAGAAGGAAATACACGCTTTAAATGATACATTGTGCAAGTTGGACTTAATTGATATCTACAGGGCATTTCACCCCAAAAACAGCGATTATACTTTCTCTCAAGTGCACATATTCTCCAGGATAGATCACATCTTGTGCCAGAAAACAAGCTTTGGTAAAATTTTAAAAATTGAAATTATTTCAAGCATCTTTTCCAACCAGAATGCTATAAGATTAGATAATATACTACAGAGAAGAAAAAAATCTACCAAAAAAAAAAAAAACCACAAATATATGTTCGCTAAACAGTACACCTCTGAATAGCCAGCAGACCACTGAAGAAATCTAAAAGGAAGTCAAAATATATCTAGAAATAAATGACAATGGAAACAAAACAACTCAAAACCCCTGAGATGCAATGAAAGCAGTGCCAAGAGGGAATTTTATACAGAAACATCAAATAAACAACCTAACATTACACCTAAAGCAACTAAAAAAAGAAGAACAACAACAAAAAAAATCCAAAGTCAGATGAAGGAAAGAAATTATAAAGATCAATGCAGAAATAAATGAGAAATAAATGAAGGAGACAATAGCAAAAATCAATTAAACTAAAAGCTGGTTCTTTTAGAAGATAAACACAATTGACAAACCATTAGCTAGACATATCAAAAAAATAAAGAAAGAAGAAGACTCAAGTCAATAAAATTAGAAATAAAAAAGAAGTCACAACAGACAATGCAGAAATACAAAGGATAATAAGAGACTATTATGAGCAGTGATATGCCAATAAAATGGACAACCTAGAAGAAATGGACAAGTACTTAGTAAATATAATCTTCTGAAACTGAACCAGGAAGAAATAGGAAGTAAGAATAGACTAATCACAAGCTTGGAAATAAAAACTGTAATGAAAAAAATCTTCCAAGAAGCCCAGGGCCAGATGGCTTCACATGCAAAGTCTATCAAAAGTTTGGAGAAGAGCTAATACATATCCTACTCAAAACCTTCCAGAAAATTTCAGAGGAAGGAAAACTCCTAAACTCTTTCTACAATGTTACCGTCTCCCTGATACCTGAACCAGACAAAGATGCCATGCAAAAAAAGGAAGTTACAGACAAATATGATAATGAACATAGATGTAGAAATCTTCAACAAAATTCTAGCAAACAGAATCCACCAACACATTAAAAGTATCATACATCATGATCAAATGGGTTTTAACCCAGGGAATAAAGGATTCTTTAACATATGTGAATCAATCAATGGATGAAGTGAAAGTGAAAGTGAAAATCACTCAGTTGTGTCCAATTATTTGCCACTCCATGGGCTTCTCCACGGAATTCTCCAGGCCAGAATACTGGAGTGGGTAGTCTTTCCCTTATACAGGAACTCTTCCCATCTCATGGATCAAACTTAGGTCTCCCCATTGCAGGGGATTTCTTTACCAGGTAAGCAACAAGAGAATCCCAAGAATACTGAAGTAGGTAGCCTATCCCTTCTCCAGCAGATTTTTTCCCAACCCAGGAATTCTACTTGTATGGCAGGTGAAATTTTTACCAACCGAACTATCAGGAGATCCCAATTAACAAGATAAAAATCATATGATCATCTCAATAGATGCAGAGAAAGTGTTTGACAAAATTTAACATCCCTTTATGATAAAAAAAAAGAGAAACCTCTTCAGAAAGTAGGCATAGAAAGAACATACCTCAACACAGCAAAGGCCATATATGAAAAATCCACAGGAAACATTATTTTCAATATTGAAAAATTGAAATCATTTCCTATAAGATCAGGAATAAGACAATGGTGCCCACTCTTGCCACTCTTACTCACAGTTTTGGAAGTCCTAGCTTCAACAATCAGAGAAGAAAGACAAATAAAAGGAATCCAGATTGAAAATAAGTAAAATTCTCACTATTTGAAGATGACATGATACTATACATAGAAAACCCTAAAGAGGCCACCAGAGAATTACTAGAGCTAACTGAATATAGTGAAGTCATTGAATATAAAATGAATACACAGAAATCACTTGCATTCTTATACACTATAAAGTACAACCAGAAAAAGAAATTAAGGAAATAATCCCATTCACCATTGCAAAAAAAGAAAAAAATAAATAAAACTAGGAATAAACCTACCTAAGAGACAAGAGACCTGTATGTAAAAAACTATAAGACACTTGTGAAAAAAAACAAAGCTGGCACAAACAGTTGGAGAGATATACCTGAAAATGACTATACTATCCATAGAAATCTACAGATACAGTGCAATCCCTAGTAAACCACCAATTATATGTTTTTCACAGAACTAGAATAACAAGTCATGATTTTCATGGAAATACAAAAGATTCCAAATAGTCAAAACAAACTTGAGAAAGAAGAATGGAGCTGGAGGAATAAACCTTTCTGACTTCAGGTTATACTACAAAGTAACAGTTATAAGGATAGTATGGTACTGGTACAAAAACAGAAATATATACCAAGTGAACAACATAGGAAATCCAAAGATAAACACACACACACACACACACACATATTTTTGATAAAGGAGGTAAGAATATACAATGGAGAAAGGATAGCCTCTTCAAAAAGTGGTACTGGGAAAACTGGACAATTACATGTAAAGTAATGAAATTAGAACACTCCCTAATACCATAAACAAAAAGAAACTCAGAATAGATTAAAGACCTAAATGTTAGACTAGAAACTACACAACTCTGAGAGGAAAACAAAAGCAGGATATTCAGTTCAGTTCAATTCAGTCACTCAGTCTGGTCTGACTCTTTGTGACCCCATGAATCACAGCACGCTAGGCCTCTCTGTCCATCACCAACTCCCGGAGTTCACTCAGACTCGTATCCATCGAGCCCATGATGCCATCCAGCCATCTCATCCTCGGTCGTCCCCATCTCCTCCTGCCCCCAATCCCTCCCAGCAACAGAGTCTTTTCCAATGAATCAACTCTTCGCATGAGGTGGCCAAAGTACTGGAGTTTCAACTTTAGCATGATTCCTTCCAAAGAAATCCCAGGGTTGATCTCCTTCAGAATGGACTGATCTCCCTGCAGTCCAAGGGACTCTCAAGAGTCTTCTCCAAAACCACAGTTCAAATCCATCAATTCTTCAGCACTCAGCCTTCTTCACAGTCCAACTCTCACATCCATCATGACAACAGAGAAAACCATAGCCTTGACTAGATGGACCTTAGTCGTCAAAGTAATGTCTCGTCTTTTGAATATGCTATCTAGATTGGTCATAACTTTTCTTCCAAGGAGTAAGCGTCTTTTAACTTCATGGCTGCTGTCACCATCTGCAGTGATCTTGGAGCCCAAAAAAATAAACTCTGACACTGTTTCCACTGTTTCCCCATCTATTTCCCATGTCTTAGTCTCAGTTCAGTTCAGTCACTCGGTCGTGTCTGACTCTTTGAAACCCCATGAATCACAGCATGCCAGGCCTCCCTGTCCATCACCAACTCCCAGAGTTCACTCAGACTCACATCCATCAAGTTCATGATGCCATGCAGCCAACTCATTCTCTGTTGTCCCCTTCTCCTCCTGCCTCCAATCCGTCCCTGCATCAGTCTAGGTCCTCCTAAAAACCAATTCAAAGACAAGATTAGATGTATAAGGTCTCCATTGGGGAAAATTTCCCTCTGGTAATGGAAAATGGAGAGCAATCTAAAGGAGGCTGTGGGACCCACTAAAATCTGACACAAGTTGATCACTGTCAAGTGGAGAGGAAAGCAAGAAAGCAAACTTTGTCTGCAAAAAAAAAAAAAAATCTACAAATGTTTTGGCAAGGCTAGGTCTTCAAGCCTGAGTCTTCAAGCCAAAGTCTTCAAGACTTTTTTAAGGCTGAGTCTTCAAGCCTCCTCCACATAAGGGGATACCTAGGAATTTTAGTATAGTTTCTAACTTAGTCTGCAAGAAACGCATGCTGGAATCAAGATTGCTGGGAGAAATATCAATAACCTCAGATATGCAGATGACACCACCCTTATGGCAGAAAGTGAAGAGGAGCTAAAAAGCCTCGATGAAATTGAAAGAGGTGAGTGAAAAAGTTGGCTTAAAGCTCAACATTCAGAAAACGAAGATCATGGCATCTGGTCCCATCACTTCATGGGAAATACGACTGAGTGACTGAACTGAACTAACTTAGTTACTGACTAGGAGCAACCACTGAGAACATAACCTCAACACAAATGCTGTGGGGTTATGAATCGCAGACTGAGAGAACATTTCTCATTCATTCATCAGTCCATGCTCTCCAAGATAAAAATTTAAAAGAAGCAAAACCATTATGTGTAGTGTAATAACAGATTCAGTTCAGTTCAGTTCAGTCGCTCAGTCGTGTTGGACTCTTTGCAACCCCGTGAATCACAGCATGCCAGGCTTTCCTGTCCAGCATGAACTCCCAGAGTTCACGCAGACTCACATCCATTGAGTCAGTGATGCCGTCCAGCCATCTCATCCTCTGCCATCCCCTTCTCCTCCTGCCCCCAAGCCCTCCCAGCATCACAGTCTTTTGCAATTAGTCAAGTCTTCACATGAGGTGGCCAAGTACTGGAGTTTCAGCTTTAGCATCATTCCTTCGTAAGAAATCCCAGGGCTAATCTCCTTCAGAATGGACTGGTTAGATCTCCTTGGAGCCCAAAGGAATTTCAAGAGTCTACTCCAGCACCACAGTTAAAAAGCATCAATTCTTTGGTGCTCAGCCTTCTTCACAGTCCAACTCTAACATTCATACATGACCAGTGGAAAAACCTTAACCTTGACTAGACAGATTTTGTTAGCAAAGTAATGTCTCTTCTTTTGAATATGCTATCTAGGTTGGTCATAACTTTTCTTCCAAGGAATAAGTGTCTTTTAATTTCATGGTTGCAGTAACTATCTGCAGTGACTACTGTGGGCAGGAATCCCTCAGAAGAAATGGAGTAACCATCACGGTCAACAAAAGAGTCTGAAATGCAGTACTTGGATGCAATCTCAAAAATGACAGAATGATCTCTGTTGTTTCCAAGGCAAACTTTTCAATATCACACTAATCCAAGTCTATGCCCCAACCAGTAATGCTGAAGAAGTTTAAGTTGAATGGTTCTATGAAGACCTACAAGACCTTTTAGAACTAACACCCAGAAAAGATGTCCTTTTCATTAGAGGGGACTGGAATGCAAAAGCAGGAAGTCAAACAACACCTGGAGTAAGAGCAAATTTGGCCTTGGAATAAAGAATGAAGCAGGGCAAAGACTAATAGAGTTTTGCCAAGAAAATGCACTGGTCATAGCAAACACCCTCTTCCAACAACACAAGAGAAGACTCTACACATGAGCATCACCAGGTGGTCAACACTGAAATCAGATTTATTATATTCTTTGCAGCCAAAGATGGAGAAACTCTACACAGTCAACAAAAACAAGACCAGGAGCTGACTGTGGCTCAGATCATGAACTCCTTATTGCCAAATTCAGACTCAAATTGAAGAAAGTAGGGAAAACCACTACACCATTCAGGTATGATGTAAATCAAATCCCTTATGATTATACAGTGGAAGTGAGAAATAGATTTAAGGGCCTAGATCTGATAGATAGAGTGTCTGATGAACTATAGACCGAGGTTAATGGCATTGCACTGGAGATAGGGATCAAGACCATCCCCATGGAAAAGAAATGCAAAAAAACAAAACTAAGAGATTGCTTAGTCTTTAATCTGAATTGTCTGTAGTCATTTTAATAACCAAAATAAGCCAGAGCTCTAGAAAGTTTATGCTTTCCAAAATTAGTTCTACTTAATCTCAGAAAAAAAATTGTGTGTTTCAATACTGTAATCAAAGCATTTGTGTCAATTCATGTTGCTGAAAAGATAATGATTGCATTAAAAATATTTTATTTGTAAACAGGAGACAGAATTTGTCCTGCATGAGGCAAACGTTCAACTATCTGGTCAAACCCTGCCAAGATACCAACATTTGCCTACATATATATCTTTTGTAATGATTGCTAAAGAGCCAATGAGTCCATCTGGCATGCTGGGGGAAAAAGAAAAAATATATATATACACACACACACACACACACATATATGTCTCAGATCTAGATATAGAGTGAATAAACACACATTTGCTTAAGAATTGAGGTAACTCTGAAATATGTCAAAACAGATTTTCACAAATTAAAGCCAGCTTCATTTATATTACCTGATGTTCAGTGAAAATCACTGTCTCTGTAACAATGCTAGTTCTATCAGTAGTATTAAGATTATGAGGTTTTGTCCCACCATGTGGGACAATATATCTGCTATTGTGTAAGGATCGTAACTTTGATCCCCCATTAGCTATTTAAATAATGAATGTGGTACATATCATTAATGTAATGTGATTATTTTAAGAGTCTGCCACAGAAGACTTATGACCATAGTGAACCTAGAGATGGATTTAAATACAGGTCATTACTATCAGAGGGAAAATGAAACCTGGATGTTGTATATTGTGCCTTTCTGATATTTTAATGCCACACCTGCAAACACTCAGTCACTTGAGATCACTATAACATTTAAGGGTCACTACCATGAAGGTTATCTTTCTCTATCTCAGTTAGTAAGTATAAAGCATATTGTATATTTAATACAAGTTTGTATTCACCATTATAGAAGAAAATGAAATGCGTTATGATTTAATAATATGAAGAGTCTGAAAATACAAGATTTAAAGTAAATGTTAAATTTTTCTTGTCCTCAGATACACTGCTATTATAATAACAGGAATGGTTGTGTTTCTTTGGCAGAAAAAATGTTTCTGTGTCTTAAATATTATACAACTATAGCGTGGATAGTATCTAAAGGTGAAGTAAAAATTAAAGCATAAAAATTGGGGGGGTGGGCGCCTAAGATGGTGGAGGAATAGGACTGGGAGGCCACTTTCTCCCCCCACAAATTCATCAAAAGAACATCTCAATGCTGAGTAAAATCTACAGGACAACTTCTGAATGCGAGCAGAGGACATCAGGCATCCAGAAAAGCAGAACATCGCCTTCAAAAACAGGTAGGAAAAATACAAAGGACGAAAAAAGAAACAAAGGAGGTAGGGAAGGATCTCCATCCCGGGAATGGAGTCCTGTCCCAGGAAGAGAGTTTTAAAAAGAGAGAAGTTTCCAAATGCCGGGAAACACTCTCACTGCCGAATCTGTGGCGAGTCTTGGAAGCACGTAACAGGGAAGAAAAATAAATGGGTGATTAAGACAAACAGATTACGAGCCCGCGGTAACTCCCCCAGCGGAGAAGCAGAGCAGACGCCTGCATCCGCCACTAGCAAGTGGGGGTTGGGCAAGGAGGCACGGGAGATGCGGGTGGCAGCGCTTCTTAAGAATCGGGCCAGAATGCCCGCACGTAACCAGAGCGAACTAACTCAGGCTAGCACACCAGACTGTGGGACAGTTACCACACGAAAAGCTCTAACATAAGACACCACCAGGACTGCACACAGAACAAAGGATGGAACAGAAATAGCCGGCTGCAGACCAGCCCCCGCCAGTGACAGGCAGCCAGAGCCTTAAGGGCTAGAATGTGGCAATCGTAGCCCCGGAAGGAATTTACTGATCAAACTGCAAGCAGGTTTCTTTGCTAACTGAGACTTCCTGGGGTGCTGAACAGTCACAATTTGCCTGACAAAAGGTCCCGGGGTACACCCAGAAAACCGAGCAGCAGGAAAAGGCGATAAGCCGCGTGACTGCACTCGCCAAACACGTGAGCTACTTGGTCCTGGGCAGGGCACAAAGCACAGGCCCAATTGAGTCTGCGACTACTTGGGTGCCAAACCTGAGAGGCTTAGACAAGGGAGGTGCATGCAGCTTAGGGCCAGCCTCAGACGATCCCCGGCGGAGAAACGTAGAGCCAGAGCGTTGTGCACTGGGTGTAGGGATAGGCCCAGCAGGGCTGAGACACTACAAATACACGCCAGAGCTACTTAGTAGCAGCATCCCTTTCTCCCCACTGTGCGACTGACCAAGTGAGCCTAAAAAAAAAAGTGACTTCCACCGCCCCCCTGTGTCAGGGCGGAAATCGGACACTGAAGAGACCAGCAAACAGAGGAATCTGAACAGAGGGAACCACCTTGGAAGTGACCTCACACTGCCTACAACAACAGAGAAAGTCCCAGAAATATTTTTGCTATTTTTTCGACCATTCTCGTTTTTATTATTATTATTTTTTTGGTAGATGTTTTTGTTTGATTGTTTTTTCTTCCTATTTTTTTTAAATTTTTTTTAAAATTTTTAAGTCCTTATTTATCTTTTAATTTTAATTTTTATAACCTACTATCACTTTTCATAAAAAAAGACCCTATTTTTAAAGCAAATGCCATATACACATATATACAATTTTTTTTTTTTTTGAGTGGCTGTTGGTGTTGGTCGTTAATAATTCCTGTGACTTTTTTTTTTTGTCTTGTTCTTCTTCTTTTCTTTAATATTGTATTTTTGAAAATCCAACCTCAACTCTAAATTTTTAATATTTGCCTTTTGGTATTTGTTGTCAATTTTTTACATTTAAAAACCCAATCTTCATTACCCAACTTTACCTGAGAGTGAGATTACTGGCTTGACTACTCTCTCCTCTTTTGGACTCTCCTTTTTCCCCAGCAGGTTGTCTCTCTCTCCTCCCTCTCCCTTCTCTTCTCTACCCAACCCTGTGAATCCTGGTGTGTTCCAGATGATGAAGAACACTTAGAGAATGGGTTACTGGCTGAATCTGTCCTCCCCGTTTTCATTTCCCTCATTTATCCTCCTGGCCACCTCTGACTACCTCCTCCCTCTCCTCTTCCCTGTATAACTCAGTGATCATCTCTGAGTGGTCCAGACGGAGGAGCGCACATAAGGAAGTGATTACTGGCTAGCTCTCTCTCTTCTTTTGATCCCACCTCATCTCATTCCAGTCACCTCTAACTACCCCCTCCCTCTTCCTTTCTGTACGTAACTCAGCTAACCTCTCTGGGTCTCCCTCAATGTGGAGAAATTCCTCATCTTTAACCTAAATGTTTTATCATTTGTGCTATATAGATGGAGAAGCCTTGAGGCTACTGTAAAAATAAAACTGAAACCCAGAAGCAGCAGACTTAAGCCCAAAGCCTGAGAACATCCGAGAACTACTGAACCCAGGGAACATTAATCGATAGGAGCTCATCAAACGCCTCCATACCTACACTGAAACCAAGCACCAGCCAAGGGTCAACAAGTTCCAGAGCAAGACATACCATGCAAATTCACCAGTAACACAGGACCACACCACTGAGTTTCAATATACAGGC
>SJXQ01003529.1:0-133371 GCA_006408695.1 Aepyceros melampus
CATATATATGGGATTTAGAAAGATGGTAACAATAACCCTGTATGTGAGACAGCAAAAGAGACACAGATGTATAGAACAGACCTTTTCACTCTGTAGGGGAGGGAGAGGGTGGGGTGATTTGGGAGAATGGCATTGAAATATGTATAATATCATATAAGAAATGAATTGCCAGTCTAGGTTTGATGCAGGCTACAGGATACTTGGGGCTTGTGCACTGGGATAGCCCAGAGGGATGGTATGGGGAGGGTGGTGGGAGGGGGGTTCAGGAGTGGGAACTTATGTACACCTGTGATGGATTCATGTTGATGTATGGCAAAACCAATAGAGTATTGTAAAGTAAAAAAATAAAATAAAATAAAATAAAGAAAATAGAGGAAGTAGAATATAAAATATAATACTGTATGAAATTTGTGATAATTTAGCACACAAAATATGAGAATATCTTATTTTGGAATGAAGAAGTGGATCTTAAATAAGACATTAAAAGCACTTCACTGTGTAAAGAAAAAAAATATATTGTCTTATTTACTCAGAGTGAGTATTTATTAATTTTTTTACTTTACAATATTGTTTTGGTTTTGTCATACATCAACACGAATCTGCCATGGGTGTACATGTGTTCCCAATCCTGAACCCCCCTCCCACCTCCAGTTGAAGTGAGTTGCCGGGAGCCTGCGTGAGGAACCCCACCCGTGACAAGGTCACATGGCAGAGATTTGATGGGCAAGGATGAGTCACATCTCAGGTTTTCCCCCTGGCATTTCCTGAGCATGTACCCCAAAAATAAGAATCTGCCTGCTTTTCCACTCTTCTGACATTCTCTGGAAAAAGTTAACTCAGGGCTTTAGTCTTCTGCATCTGAAAGGAGTGTTTCAGCTCAACCCACTCTGATAATGCTCTAACTTGCCTACCAGGTTCCCCGGACCTTTTACAGCTTATGAATTGCTTACAGCCTCCAACTGCGAGGGGCACAAAGCCTGAGTATCTTAAAGTTACAGAGGCTTCTCAAAAACATATTGGTGCAGGATTTCACTGTTGACTCAATGATTGCTGCCAGACCTCCTTATTCTTTATCTTTTAGGCACGTGGGAGGATGTTTATCAATGTAAACGGGATATGGAAAAAGATATATAGTAGTTTTGATGTTAGCAAAACTAGACTTTTGAGTTAATTAACACAAATAAGTCTTCTGGTTAACAAACCCTTATCAGAAAAGAGCCATAAAATGTTAATTGGCCTTTTGGCTGGAAGATGATGTAAATCACCTAAGACTTGTGTATACAACTAGGTATGCAGAGAGAATAGCCCGGTTTTGATAAAAGTTTGGGCTGCTAATGCTGCATAATTTTATATATTATCCATTGATCTCTATGTAAAAAAAATGTATAAAAGGCCTTGAAGGACAATAGGGGAGGGAGCCAGTTGCTGGACTGGTTTCCCTCATGTCTTCTCTCTAATTTCTGGCTGAATTCCCATCTGGGGCGTGGAGGCTTGCCATGTCTACTTACTTGTCCTGGCTTCTAAGATCTGTGCAAAAGGGAGCCCTGGGCAGGGTACCCTTAGAAATTCAAGCGGGCGCTGGTGGCCCCAAGTAGATGGTGCAAGCTCCTTGTCTGGAACTTTATTGGCTTTCCAGGTAAACCAAGTTATTCAGCCTTTTTTTTTTTTCTATCTAAAATTTCCTACTATACTATTATTTCCTAATCTAATCTTATATTTCTAAATAAATAAGTGTTTTTCTCGCCACACTGTCCTCTGCTTCAAATTCTCTGGATCCACTGGGGCTGGACCCCAGCAGTGAGTGTCATTTTCTTATTTATCTCACTCAACTACTGAGCTGGAATGAAGGCTAAACACACTGAGACGAGGGGAGGGGTGAACACACAGACGAACACAGACAAACTTATACAGAAAAGGAAAAATGATAACTTGGTAGTGGGCTATGCACCCTTTTGAAATATGCTGGAGCTACAAAGAAGCAATTAAACAGCCAACCAAAATTAGTAATTTATAAACATTGGTGAAACATTAAGGTAGCAGAGAGTCAACAATCACATGAGGATGCAAACATCCCATTTGACTGCATCTAACTTCATGTGATCTTGCTTTAATTTCCTCTGAGATTATAGTTTATGCCTTTAGAGGACTGATGCCACAACCAAAACCTGTAATACCATCCTCATGGTTACCCAAACCTCTTCAAGGAAAACCAAATAAAAGGTAGCCATGTGTATACGTTCAGAAAGTGTCTCAGGTTTTTATGAAGAAGTAATTCAAAATTTCATTGCTTTTCATTTTACTTAGAAAATGAAAATCTTTTCATTTTTGTGCCTCAACTGAGTTATTTGGCATTCTAATAAAACAACAACAAACTAGACAAATTAATAATGGGAAGAGTGCTGTTAAGTACTTGGTGCTGCCATTCATTGATGTGGACAGGTACAGTGTGTGCTTATATTAATGTGTATGCTTAGTTGCTCAGTTGTATCCAACTCTTGTGACCCCATAGACAGTAGCCTGCCAGGCTCCTCTTTCTATGGGATTCTCCAAGCAAGAATACTGGAGGAGGTTGCCATTTCCTTTTCCAGGGGATCTTCCCCACACAGGAATTGAACCCGGGTTTCCTGCATTGCAGGAAGACTCTTTACAGACTGAACTATGAGGGAAATAAAGTGAAGTTGCTCAGTCATGTCCGACTCTTTGCGACCCCATGGACTGTAGCCCACCAGGCTCCTCCGTCCACCCATGGAATTCTGTAGGCAAGAATACTGGAGTGGGCTGCCATTTCCTTCTCCAGGGGATCTTCCCGACCTGGGATCGAACCCAGGTCTCCCACTCTGCAGGCAAACTCTTTAACCTTTGAGCCACCAGGGAAGCCCTTACTAATACTAATACATGGCATTAATTTTATAGTGTGCTTTGTAATGAAAGAGTTGTTTGGTTTAATTTAAAACACTAAAAAATCATGTTTATGAATATGGTAATTGTCAACGTGTTGATTATTTGAAATGGACTTTCTTTTTTACTGCATGGGGAAGACAAAAGCCACTTTCAAGTATCAATGCAAGATTCTAGAGTTGCAGGATATACAGAGTGATCCTGAGGAGAAAAAAAAATGTGTTGAGTTAAGCTCCCATACCTGTTCAGACAATGGGAGAGACTTCAGGTAGAATAGTTTGGTACTTTGCATTTTGGATGTAGGCTAGCAGAGAAAGCATAGAACATATATATTGGATTTGCAGAAACTGAAGTGAAATATGTGTACTTAGCCCAATAACTTGAGAGTCCTTCAAACCAGGTATATTTTAACATGGAGAATTGTTTAATAAATTCCAATGCTCATTCATTAGTCCACTAATTTTCCTCTTGCTTCATTTGCTTTATATAATATAGTGTTATCCTAGATTATTTTCATGTGTGACTAATTTCATTAGAACTATTACTTCCTGTAAACTTTTGAGATGAAAATATTTACATGAATTCAAATTGAAGCATAAAGTATCTTTAATAAATAGCCAGAAATAATTATACTTTGCTAACTGAATTTATCCTGTTGGGATTAGCAGACACACTGGAGCTACAGGTTATCTTCTTTTGCTTTTTTTCCTGTGATTTATACACTTAACAGTTGCGGGGAATGTTGGGGTGATTCTCTTAATCAGAATAGATTCCTGACTTCACACACCCATGTGCTTCCTCCTGGCTAACCTGTCCTTTGTGGATGTTTGTTATTCATCCACCATCACTCCAAAGACGCTAGTAGATTTTTTATCAGAGAAGAAAACCATCTCCTTTGCTGGCTGCTTTCTGCAGATGTACTTATTTATTGTTTTTGCTACAACTGAATGCATCCTTTTTGGGTTAATGTCCCGTGACCACTTTGTGGCCATATGCAACCCTCTCCTTTATGCCTTGATCATGTCCAGGACGGTCTGCCTGAAAATGGCAGCAGGGGCTTTTACAGCAGGACTGTTGAACTCTGTGGTTCACACAAGTTGTACAAGCAGCTTTCCTTTCTGCAGTTCCAATGTCATTCATCACTTCTTCTGTGACAGGCCCCCACTTTTCAGGTTCTCTTGTTCTGACACTGCTTATATGAAAGTATCTTGTCCACTTTTGCTGGTGTGAATATCATTGGAAGTCTGCTGGTGATCCTTACCTCCAACTTCTACATTCTCTTCTCTATCTTCTGTATGCATTCAGGGGAGGGGAGATGCAAAGCATTCTCCACGTGTACATCTCACCTGACAGCCATCATCCTGTTCTATTCCACCTCCATTTATACTTATCTGAGGCCTACTTCCAGCTACTCCTTGACACAGGACAAGGTAGTTTCTGTGTTCTACACAGTGGTCATCCCCATGTTGAATCCTCTGACCTACAGTGTCTAGACTACAGAAGTGAAGAAGGCTTTATGGAATGCAATTAATAGGAAAAAGATTCCTTCATTTCTGTGATTGGTTAATTTTCTGAACTAAATAAAGTACATAATTTAACTTTCAGAAACTGGATCAAGCTTATCTTCATTACAACTTAATCTGTGTAATCATATTGTGGGAATGTTGATGGACACGAGACCTGTTAGATATAACTTACCAAACTTATGTCAGATCATGAAATTTTTTTCTAATCATTGTATGTTTTCCTATAGGTTTCTAAAATATGATTTATTCATAAAGCTGTCTTGGTTAGGGAAATAAAGGGTTAAGTATATGGAGATAACATTTGCAATGTCACATGAATCTAGTTGTGTATTATATTTACAATTGTTAGCTTTTTAAATGTATTTTTTCAACATTTATGATCTGTAAATGATTGTATATATCACATGTGTGAAAATGTTTGCAATGTAGATTTCCACTTTATTGAATTAGGGCTGTAATGCTTAAATAAAAACTCAGTAATATCATTTAACTGCTACAGTAAACATGTGGACTTTCATCTCCTTTATCCCCATAAACACATACTTATTCATTAAAGAATATGTAGGAATTTGTTTAAATGTATTTGTTCAGAAAACTGCTGTCTGGTTAGAAGACACCAATTGCAGCAGCTTTTCTTCTCTTCCCATCTTTTCTTCTCAAAAATTTCCTGTTCTCTCACATTTTCTTCCCAGACTGATCCACATATTATACATAAAGCCACATTGAAGGAAGCTAATGTAATCATGATAGGGAAGTGGAGACGTTCCCAGTTGAGCAACTCTCCACTCAGGCAGGGAAGATTCCTGCATGTGGGGATTTTTCTGCTATGGAGTCTGGACACAGCCTTGAGATTAATGGTCCCTTGCAGAGCGAGGGAACCTCCCTCCTGATCTGGAGGAAAGGAGGCCCTGAACAGACTCTAAGAATAAACAAAAGCTTCACTTCTCTCTGCTCTGCTATGGGATAACGTCTCTGCACATGCGCTGTAATAAAAGGGCTTAGTCATGTAGATTGGAATGCGGAAACAGAGAGCTATATAAATAAGCCGCGGACCTCCCGCGTGGTCCTTTTTTCCTCGGCTGGAGTTGTGTGTGCGTGTCTGTCCTGTTTGTCTGTATATCTCTATGTCATTTTGCTCATAGCATCTGGCGCCCAACGTGGGAGCACGAGTGAAACCAAAAGGATAAGCAACCCTGGGGGGATTTTAGATCCATAGCAGGGGAACTTTCAGGAAATCATGGGGAATTCCTCACCCTTGTGGACATAGCAAGGGGATACTCAAGAAACTCATGGGGAATTCTTCACCTTTGCGGGAATAGCAAAGGCAATTATGGGAAATTCTTCATCATTATGGGCACAATACATGGAGCTAGTCCAAGGACTCCTCCACTCCATAGGCGTCAAGGTCTCAACTCGCTGGTTGAGTGAGCTCTTTCACTTGGTGGAGCAAAATTGTTACTGGTTTCAGTATCAGACTAAGGTACAATTGAATTTAAAAGAATGGAAAACAGTTCAGAAGGAATTACAAAAGCAACACCAAAAAGGCAATGTTATCCCTTTAAAATTATGGACTTTATGTACTGCTATAACGCAGGCTTTGTCTTTGTTATCTACTGATAGTGAAACTAAATCTAATGCTTCCATAAAGGAAGAAGTAATTTATGAGAATGTGCTGGTCGCTGGTGGGGCTTCTATGCCCCATAAAGGTAAGACACTAATGAGTCTCCTACTGAGAATGCCGAGGCAGCTGAGTGTTCTGAATCAGATTCGGAGGCTTCTTCAGATTCATTGGAGGGAGACAAAGAAATTAAAGAAATGACCCATTTATTTCAGGAATGGTGGAAATCTCATAAAGGCAAGAAAAAGTCTACACCCTCTGCCCCTCCTTATCCCTCTCTTTTCCCCGCTGCGTTAGATCGGCCTGATGTAGGCTGAGAACATCGTCGGTTCTCCTTCCCTTTATCTATGTTTTATGATGATAATTTGCTTATTCCCCCTGGTGGTTCTATTGATCCTCCGCAACTGTTTCCAATTCAGAGACAACAGGAGGGCAACGTGTTAAATGTCCAATACGCTCCTATAGAGTATGAATTCCTTAAAGATCTCAAGGCAGCGGTTGCGCAATACGGTCCTCAGTCTCCTTTTGTTTTGGGCATGTTGGATTCATTGGGGAAAAGCAAATTGATTATACCATTGGACTGGGAATCGATTGCTCAGGCCGTCCTGGAGGGATCTCAATGGTTACAACTTCATAGCTGGTGGGAGGAGGAAGCCAGGAAACAGGCTCGGATTAATGAAGGACAGAATCCTCCTGGCCCTTTAGAGGATAAGCTTATGGGAGAGGGCCAAGATCGAGCTTTAAGAGAACAAGCTCAATACACTGATCAAGATTTACAGCAAGTCCGCCAGGATTTTTTACGAGCCTGGCGTCGTGTGGTGCCTACTGGCCACGCCCAGCCCTCTTTTGTTAAAACAATACAGGGCCCCAATGAGCCTTACACTGATTTTTTAGCAAGGCTGAGGACCACCATGGAATGAGCTGTGGGCGGGGACGAGATCGCTGAAATATTATTACAAACTATGGCATTTGAAAATGCGAATTCTGAATACAAACGCATACTTGGGCCATTAAAAGGACAGGGTGCATCTGTGGCTGAATATATCAGGGCCTGCTCTGGAGTAGGAGGGACAGAGCATCAGGCTAACGTTTGTACTACCGCCCTGGCAAAACTATGAAACCACGAAAGGGAGGTAATTGCTTCCATTGTGGAAAACCTGGCCATATGAAAAAGGAATGTTGGAAATTAAAAGCTGATCAAGGTGTAATTTCCAAGGACAAATCCTATACAGGGAGGAATAAAATTTCTTGGGACGAGATCGCTGAAATATTATTACAAACTATGGCATTTGAAAATGCGAATTCTGAATACAAACGCATACTTGGGCCATTAAAAGGACAGGGTGCATCTGTGGCTGAATATATCAGAGCCTGCTCTGGAGTAGGAGGGACAGAGCATCAGGCTAACGTTTGTACTACCGCCCTGGCAAAAGCTATGAAACCACGAAAGGGAGGTAATTGCTTCCATTGTGGAAAACCTGGCCATATGAAAAAGGAATGTTGGAAATTAAAAGCTGATCAAGGTGTAATTTCCAAGGACAAATCCTATACAGGGAGGAATAAAATTTCTTCCGGACTTTGACGCCGATGTGGGAAAGTGTTTCATTGGACTAATGAATGCCGCTCTCACACAGATAAGATGGGAAACTACCCTGCGGGCCTGAGTCCTTGGGGCCCAGGAATAATACTGGGGACTCCTCCTTGCCCTCCTGCTGCTCCGCACGCCCCGACCCTGCTCCCTCCCAGCAATCGGTACAACTCGGCGCTTCCCTAAAAGCGCCTCCAATGATGGTTTTAGATTTCCGGTCTGCGGCTCCAGGAAGTGCTGCTGCTGACTTGCCGCTCTCTGAAAGTGTTCTTTTGTCTCCAGGAGGTGGTGTTTATAAATTAAAGACAAACATATTCGGCCCATTGTCTAAAGGCACTTTCAGCTTAATCTTGGGTCCCAGCAGCTCAGCTTTGAGAGGTCTGACCATAATCCCTGGAGTAATAGACTCTGATCTTGTTGGAGAAATTTTAATCATGGCTTCAACTTCCACTACAGTTTCATTATTGGCAGGGGAACATATTGCACAAATACTTCTCATACCTTACCATCCCTTTTCTGCTCTTCCTACTGAAAGGACTGGAGGTTTTGGGAGTACTGGGCAACATATATTTTGGGATATGCTTATCAAGGATTCTCGCCCTGTTCTTTCTTTGACTATACAAGGAAGGAATTTCGAAGGATTAATGGACACAGGGGCAGATGTTTCAGTCATATCCTCTCAGCAATGGCCCCAAGACTGGAACAAAGAAAAGAGCCCTCTAATGCTAACAGGATTAGGCTTCATTGCAGATGTTTGGAAAAGTACTCATCCCTTACAATGCTAGTTTCATAATGGAAAAACAGTTTTTGACACTTTTTACTTTACAGGAGGGGGAGGGGGGGTCGGGATTGGGAGTTCATGTACACTCGTGGCTGATTCATGTCAATGTATAGCAAAACGAATACAGTATTGTAAAGCAAAACAAACTAAAAAATTAAAATTAATTAAAATTATAAAAAGACTTAAAAAAATTTTACTTTTTGTTATGTTTATTAGCTGTATGTTCAGATTATAAAAGTTCCAGAAAATACAAGAAAAATAAAGAGGAAAAACAGAAGTTCTAAGAATAAAACGAGCAGACAGAAACATAACAGATAATGACCCTGAACATGGAAAAATCATTGTATCACAGTGACCAAGAAGCAAATTACCATTTTCCAACCATGTAAAGAGGTTGAAAACAATAAATCTATGAAATTTTGTAAAAAAAAAAAAAAAAAAGCGATCAAGATCATGCTGACCAGATTACTAATCACCAACTTCAAGACGACTGTCAGAGCTGATTGCCCTATTTCTGCCTGCAGCCCCCTCCCTCTCACTATAAAAGCTCTTGCCCACTGATGGTCAGTGGGGGGCAGTTGGCCTTTGGACAGGTACTCACTCTCTACCTAGGTTGCCAGCCTCTGAAATAAAGCAAGTTTTGCTTTCCACCAATCTTGCCTCCAGTGTATTGACTTTAGAGCAGAGAGCGGTGGGACCTCACTTTAGGTGACAGTGAGGCTCCTGGTGGGGCTGGTGTGAGAGTGAGAACAATGCTGTTGGGGGGAGGGGGAGTCTGCAATCTAAGCCAAAGGAAGACTCTGCATTAGACCAACAATGAATCCTCTAAAGTCAAGTTGGCATAAATCAGTATCAAACCTGAAGTAGCTAGGATGAGGCTGCCAAAGGGAATAAAAAACTCTGGGCAGTCTACATTTTTTTTTTACTTTCCTAAGGATGTTTTTTACCATGTTTTTACTCTGCATTATCAAATTTGCATATCAACTTACTTCTCACTGTTAGAACCCTCAGCAGTGTAATTATCTGGTCAATAACTGAAACTTCAGTTACTAGATTTATAGTCCAAAAATGCAGTATTTGGAAGTTCATCTTCATAGAAGGGAATATATCACTTATGAGCATGAAATTGTTAATTTGTTTAATGCTTGAGTTCTTTTTTAAAGCGTTTTGTTGTTGTTGAAATATGGTTGGTTTTCAATGTCGTATTAGTTTCTTCTATGCATCAAAGTGTTTCAGTTACATACACATATATATTTATATAGTATGGATTTATATTCTTTTCCATTATGATTTAGTATAGGATATTGAATATAATTCACTGTGTAATGTTTGCCTTCTAATTGGCAGCCCTTGAAGATGGATTTTGATAGTTTGGGGTCCAGGAAAAGACTAGAACTTGAGGCCATATTTGAAAGTAGTCTTCAAAGAGACTTTTTTCCCCCCTTTTTTTAGATTTTCTGATTATAAACCTCCTGCTTCTCCTGGAAGTAACTCTTCTGCAGAGCCTGAAAACAACTACACTATTTCTATATTTATCTTCTCAGGAAAGACATCTTGAAAACTTACATGTGATCCCTAGCTGTGCTTCCCAAGCTCCCATTCCCTGCTCAGCCTGCAGCACTGGGACCTCGCCCTGAGCACCCCCTGGCGTGACCTCCTGGAGATATGTGCAGACAGTCTTGTAAACATGTGTCACATGTGACTTCCCTGCTCCACTTGACAAGCCTTGGTTCTTACTGACATTTTCTCTGCTTTCTCCTCAGCTCATCCTTCTTCTTGCTGTCTGTTCACTCTTCTTTTCTTATCATGAAATGTTGTTTCCCAAGGTACCAAGTTTTGTCTTATTCTCCTTGTACTTTCATGCTTTTCCTGGATGGGCTCTTTGCTTATATTATTAGCTCTACACAGATGCCTCTAAAGGCGTGAAGAGTCTAAACCCTCCACCTGAGACTCCAGGACTACTTCTGACTGCCTTCTGGATATTTGCACGACTGTTACACATGACTTGTTCCTCAGAGAGCTTATCGTTTTCAGCCCGCATCCCCAAGCCTGCTCCTCTTCTTGAATGCCTCGCTTCATTTGATGATATGTTATTCAACCAGGCCCCCAAGCCTGCACTGTAGGCACAAATCACTTACTGTTTTTAACCCTCTCTCCCACCCATCATATAGGCAAGTTGGTTCCACATCCTTTAGCTGTCCCTCTGTGTTTTAAAGAAAGACAGTTAATCTGTTATTATTTAAAACTGATGCAATTCAGAAATAAAGGAATAAAGCGATAAAATTATCCTTCAATTTCCCTCAGACCTAAATCTCACCTCACGATGAAATTCTGTCTAAAGACATAGCTTCCTGTCAGCTAGCCTTTGGGTCTGGGGTATTCACTCTTAGAAGGAGAACCTACCCTGGGTGAGATGGGCTTGGAGGCCCTGGACATGCATGCTAGTTATTCTCTGTCTGAGACACCAGAGCATGAGGTCAAAGAGGGATCCTGGGTTACAGTGACCATGGGAAGCAGGGAGGTGGTCCCAGACAGACGAGAGGGCTCAGCGAGAGGAGAGCAAGATGGGCCTTTAAATTGCAGGGTCCAGGACAGGCGCCTAGGCAGAGTACCAGTTAAGAAGGGCTCAAACTAGTAATTTAACTTTTTTCTTCATCAAATACTTATTGGGTTGTCACTATAAACTGGATCCTAATGTATGTACTGAGCTTTCCAGGTGATGCTAGTGGTAAAGAACCCGCCTGCCCATGCAGGAGACATGAGATGGTTTGATCTGTGTTGGGAAGATCCCCTGGAATAGAAAATGGCAATTCACTCCAGTATTTTAGCTTGGAAAATTCCATGGACAAGGTGCCTGGCCGGGTACAAGTCCATGAGGTTGCAAAGAATTGTACACAACTGAAGCAATTTAGCATACACACGTGTATACTGAAGAAACAGCCGGTTCACAGGACAATTCCTGTCTCCAAGGGGTTCTCACCTGTGCACAGCAACTTCTGGCTTTAAAGAGGCCTTCCCCAATGTGCAGGAACATTTCAGCTGGTCAGTTCATTCTAGTTCAGTGGCTCAGTCGTGTCCTACTCTTTGCGACCCCATGAATCGCAGCACGCAGGCCTAGTGAGGATAATTCACTGGTGTCTATATTTCTCTAAATATGCTAAATAAGTGTCGTGTGGCTAATAGCAGAAATATATTTTTTAATCATTACAGGGTTTAAAATAAATTTGTAATCTAATGTTATTCTTACATAAATTTGATCTTCAAGACAAAGTAAATTGAGCTTCATCTTAAAAAAAATCTCCAAGGGCCATTATTTAGATTGCAGTGCCCTCTGGTGGTTACAATGCAGTATTTATTTTCAGTTTATCCCAAGACTCCCTAGAATGGAAAGTTCCTTGGGTCTTTGTGGATAAGATTTTTGACATTCTGAAGTTTCTCATTAAACTTATTTTTCCATTTATTGTTGTTTTCTTGCAAAAAGTCTCAGAGTTGCTTAAATTATATTGAAGTAAAATCAGACAAAATAAATATTTTGTGGAGTTTTAAAAACAATATTCAGAGAAGCCCAGAAACAACACCAAGAGATTAAGGGAGAAAAAGCTTTCATTTTAAGATTTATCAGGAAAAAAACCATGAAAGAATGATCTAGAAACTGGAGTGCTCCACCGAAAAGACAAGAATCTCTTAAAATTTGAACAGAAAAAGTATTATAATACAAAAGTCATTATTGATTCATAGCAATTTTAAAAGGTCAAAATAAAAAGACAAATGACAAAGAACACCTCAATTCCAAGTCTAGAGACAGTTACAATAATTTTTTTGGTATTAAAAATGTAGTATTTCAAGGCCGTTGGTCAATTTATTAACCATTATTACCATTTTCTTTGTGCCTAGAATGTCCATATAAGAATTGCTTAGTGGATATGTGCTTTGAGGGTGAGAGGAAAACTGAAAAATAAATTTTTTTTTTAATTTCAAAGATAAGGAATCTTGACAAATAGTAATTCAGATTTTACTCTAGTGTTAACTTAGCTCCAAATACATACCTATCAACTGTTAGATTAGCGCAAACATAATTTTGGTTTCAGACAGTGAATTTTAAATCATTATCAGTTCAGTTCAGTTCAGTCGCCAGTCGTGTTCGACTCTTTGCAACCCCATGAATCACAGCACGCCAGGCCTCCCTGTCCATCACCAACTCCCGGAGTTCACTCAGACTAGGTCAAATAGATCTTTATTAATCAAAGTAAGAACAATTACAATCAGCACATTTTTGCTAATGAGATATGTTTGTTTTTTCCTGCACCATAAATGATACAGGTGGAATAGAAGGACATGCACTCATCTTCTCCCATGAAAGTGAAGTCACTCAGTCGTGTCCGACTCTTTGTGACCCATGGACTGTAGCCCACAAAGCTCCTCTGTCCATGGGATTCTCCAGGCAAGAATACTGGAGTGGGTTGCCATTTCCTTCTCCAGGGGATCTTCCTGACCCAGGGATCGAACCCAGGTCTCCCACATTGCAGGCAGACGCTTTAACCTCTGCACCACCAGGGAAGCCCCTGAGAAGTCCAAAATTACAACTCACTGCTGAACAACCATCAACAGGAGAATGTTGGATCCACATCCAAGGGCAAAGGAGAAGCCCCAAAAAGATGGTAGGAGGGGCAAAATCATGTTAAGAGTCAAATCCCATACCCGCCAGAGATATTGGGAGGGCTCAAACAAAACCTTGTGTGAACCAGGACCCAGAGACCCCAGAGACTGAACCAGACCTGTGTTTGAGTGTCTCCTGTAGAGGTGTGGGTCAGCGGTGGCCTGCCAAAGGGGCAGGGACTCTGGCTGCAGCAGACCTGGGTCACCCAGCCTGTGGCATAAACCCTCTTGGAGGAGGTCACCATTAATCCCACCACTGAAGCCCCAAAAAGATGGTAGGAGGGGCAAAATCATGTTAAGAGTCAAATCCCATACCCGCCAGAGATATTGGGAGGGCTCAAACAAAACCTTGTGTGAACCAGGACCCAGAGACCCCAGAGACTGAACCAGACCTGTGTTTGAGTGTCTCCTGTAGAGGTGTGGGTCAGCGGTGGCCTGCCAAAGGGGCAGGGACTCTGGCTGCAGCAGACCTGGGTCACCCAGCCTGTGGCATAAACCCTCTTGGAGGAGGTCACCATTAATCCCACCACTGAGCCGCCGAGTACACGACCCACAAACTGCAGAACAATTATACCAAAGAAATTCTCACACTGTTAAGAAAGTTCTAGGACCCAAAAGAGATTTCCCAACTTGGGGATCTGGCAAAGGGACTGAAAACCCCCAGGGAATTTGACTTTGGAGGCAAGTGGGATTTGATTACAGAACTTATACAGGACTGGGCAAACAGACTCTTGGAGGGCACGAACAAAACCATGTGTGCACCAGAACCCAGGAGAAAGGAGCAGTGGTCTCACAAGAGACTGACCCAGACTTGCCTGTGAGCATCCAGGAGTCTCCGGCGGATGCCTGGGTCAGCAGCGGGCTGCTGCAGGGTCTGGGGCACTGAGGGTGGCAGTGCATAAACAGGACCTTTTGAAGGAGGTCACCAGTATCTTCATTACCTCCACCATAGTCTGGTCTCAGGTCAAACAACAGGGAGGGAACACAGCCATCAACAGAATATCGGATTAAAGATTTACTGAGCATGGCCTCGCCCATCAGAATAAGACCCAATTTCCCCCACAGTCAGTCTCTCCCAATAGGAAGTATCCATAAGCCTCTTATCCTTATCCCTCAGAGGGCAGTTCAGTTCAGTCGCTCAGTCGTGTCTGACTCGTTGCGAGCCCATGAATTGCAGCACGCCAGGCCTCCCTGGCCATCACCAACTCCTGGAGTTCACTCAGACTCACGTCCATTGAGTCAGTGATGCCATCCAGCCATCTCATCCTCTGTCGTCCCCTTCTCCTCCTGCCCCCAATCCCTCCCAGCATCAGGGCCTTTTCCAATGAATCAACTCTTCGCATGAGGTGGCCAAAGTTCTGGAGCTTCAGTTTTAGCATCATTCCTTCCAAAGAAATCCCAGGGTTGATCTCCCTCAGAATGGACTGGTTGGATCTCCTTGCAGTCCAAGGGACTCTCAAGAGTCTTCTCCAACACCACAGTTCAAAAGCATCAATTCTTCGGCGCTCAGCCTTCTTCACAGTCCAACTCACATCCATACATGACCACAGGAAAAACCATAGCCGTGACTAGACGGATCTTAGTTGGCAAAGTAATGTCTCTGCTTTTGAATATACTATCTAGGTTGGTCATAACTTTTCTTCCAAGGAGTAAGCGTCTTTTAATTTCATGGCTGCAGTCACCATCTGCAGTGATTTTGGAGCCCAAAAAAATAAAGTCTGACACTGTTTCTACTGTTTCCCCATACCACAGGAAAAACCATAGCCTTGACTAGACGGACCTTAGTCGGCAAAGAAATGTCTCTGCTTTTGAATATACTATCTAGTTTGGTCATAACTTTTCTTCCAAGGAGTAAGCGCCTTTTCATTTCATGGCTGCAGTCACCATCTGCAGTGATTATGGAGCCCAAAAAAACAAAGTCTGACACTGTTTCTACCGTTTCCCCGTCTATTTCCCATGAAGTGATGGGGCCAGAGGCCATGATCTTCGTTTTCTGAATATTGAGCTTTAAGCCAACCTTTTCACTCTCCTCTCTCACTTTCAGCAAGAGGCTTTTTAGCTCCTCTTCACTTTCTGCCACAAGGGTGGTGTCATCTGCATATCTGAGGTTATTGATATTTCTCCCAGCAATCTTGATTCCAGCTTGTGTTTCTTCCAGTCATAGTATAGTATGTCAATATAGTTCATGTGTTTCCTTTGTAATGTGTTTTTTATACACATATACTACAAATGCTAATTTTGCAGCTGATAGTTATTTGAGTTGCTTTTTTCTGGCTTTTATGTAAAATGATATTCTTTTTTTGCAATATTTCATATGCATATACATGTTAAAAATAAAATTAAGCATCCTACTTTTATATGTATTGATATTTCTCCCAGCAATCTTGATTCCAGCTTGTGTTTCTTCCAGTCATAGTATAGTATGTCAATATAGTTCATATGTTTCCTTTGTAATGTGTTTTTTATACACATATACTACAAATGCTAATTTTGCAGCTGATAGTTATTTGAGTTGCTTTTTTCTGGCTTTTATGTAAAATGATATTCTTTTTTTGCAATATTTCATATGCATATACATGTTAAAAATAAAATTAAGCATCCTACTTTTATATGTCTACCAGCTATACATTTTTACCTCTAATTGACAAAGCACTGGATTATAATGTTAATCAATATATCCTATTTATTGTGATTAAAATAGAATAAATAATTGAATCAAATCTGTAGAGATTCATAATCTGATGGCAAAATACTTTCAAGCACAGTTCTAAGTAAACAGGCAATTAATGATATGCATTAACTTTTGTCCTTTGAGACAGCATTTATTCTGCTCTCTCTAGCACTAAACACTGTCACAGAACCCATAGTTTCAACATTCCTAGAAGTTGGTATTTTTTCAGATGCAAGGAAAGTTGGCTGATCCTTCAAGTTCAGAAAATTAAAATTCTGTATTTGACCAGGCATGGAGACAGGAAACAAAGTATGGAGAATAGGACTTATCTTGGTTCTTCAGCCAAACACCTGGGTTTCTAATTAGTCAGGCATTATATCTGCTGAAAGTACCAAAGGAAATAAAAACATTTGAAGAGACCCTAAGAGGAGACTAATGACTCAAAGGGAAGTGAAACTAACATAAACCATAAGAGCAAAATTATAGATATCTGAAGATAGGTCCCAGTAAAGGAGAAAGGATAATATTCTGTATTTGACCAGGCATGGAGACAGGAAACAAAGTATGGAGAATAGGACTTATCTTGGTTCTTCAGCCAAACACCTGGGTTTCTAATTAGGCATTATATCTGCTGAAAGTACCAAAGGAAATAAAAACATTTGAAGAGACCCTAAGAGGAGACTAATGACTCAAAGGGAAGTGAAACTAACATAAACCATAAGAGCAAAATTATAGATATCTGAAGATAGGTCCCAGTAAAGGAGAAAGGATAATTAGTTAAGAAAGATACATTTATTTGAAATATAATTAACTTATATAAATGTAAAAATGTAATTAAGGTAGATTTAATCAGAAGGCTATAAATATGCTGCCTATTAGACTGATTAAAGTATTGCCATCATAAATATTAACACATACTTAAAACTGCAGATTGATAATTATAAAAATGTGTAGTTTTTTTTTTTCCCCCAAGGACACTCTTTATTGTTATTACTTGACTAAAATGTTGGTACATGAAGAATGTAGTTTTTATCACTGTATCACTGTTTGACATTTGGCATATAGCAAATGTACACACTTGACATGCATAATTTGTTAATATTGATGTGTATTAAACCTATGAAATTATCTCCAAAATCAAAAAAATGCACATATATATTTTGACATTAATTTTTAACAGACTGTTTAACACCTGTTATTTCATCTTTTATTTCCCTTAGAGGAAAATGTCACTTTCCCAACTATATAAGAATCAAATGGCAAATCATGACCAAGTCATGCAGTGTAACAGCAAACCACTATCCTCTGTAAGAAACAGCATTAATACAAATGTAGTCTGTGTATTTTTCTGTGAACATATTTTATAAATGTATAGAATATACTAATTTTAAATACCAGTACTTAATACTGTCCATGAAGTGGAACAAGTGAGTGTAGACTTCATGGTTGATTATCTTTCATTAACTGGTGTATATAACCAGAGGTTCTACTTTGAACCTCACTTCCTGCACAGAAAGTGAAGGAAGTAGAAACAGGTTTTTGCATGAGAGTAACCTTTCACATCTTTAGCAAAAAAGTTTATTAAATTATATCTGTGAAATATATACAGCCTTATATTTGGCTTAAGGGCACTCATGCAATCCTGTAAGAGCAGTTGCAAAGGCATTAGAGAGAGCTCAGTTTCCCAAATTCTTCCCTCTCTGCCTTTGCTGATGCCATTGGTTTCACCTTGAAGAACTTTGACTTTGCATCTCTTGTTAAGATTCTAACTATCCTTCAAAATATCATAAATATATCATCTTACATGAATTATTTTTTTGATTTACTAAAAAAATAGTGCTTTCTCTCTTTAAAGTTTAATATTTTGATAGGAAGAGCAAAGTATTCTTGACATTAACCCTTAATCTATACACTCTTTGAGGACTTTGCTAAATTCTATATACTATTTGAGAACTTTGCTAAATTCTGAATATATAAACTCAGTCCACGCTCCACTTGGAATTACATCTTAGTGAGGACCATTACAGATAACTTTACCAATGATCTCTTTACAGCATGATCAGTGATATCATAATGATAATGCTGGATGCTACAGGGACATTAAACCTGGATAATTCAAATTGGTTTCCAGGAAGAAGATATATCTAAGCTAAGAAATGAATGAAAAAGAGTTAGGCAGGTCAAATATATGGAAAGTGAGGTTTAGGAAACAGAACACAGTCTTCACAGACTGAGAATAGATAGCAGAGGATGCCACATTGGTAAAGGGAAAGTTAAGTGTTTAAGTTGACCGAAATGTATTATGTGATAGTTATTTCAAGACAAGTGATGAGAGAGATACTTGGGGTCTTACACAGGGCCTGTAAATGAGCTTAGAATTTAAATATAATTTATATATCTATTGGTGATTGGAGAAGGGCCTGGCAACCCACTCCAGTATTCTTGCCTGGAGAATCCCCATGGACAGAGGAGCCTGGTTGGCTACAATTCATAGGATCACAAAGAGTCGGACATGACTGAAGCAGCTTGGCACACACACATTAGTGATTATATGTTTCATAAATTTCTAACAGAATTCTTACATAACAAGGATCTCTTTTCCTATATTTTTATTGGTTCAGAGATTTGGAGTGGAAAATAAGTAGCAGTTCTAAAACGTGATTTAATAAATTTTATGTGCCACGCACACTACCCACATCATCTAATTTCATCCTCAACCAGAATTATAGACTTTATTATCTAAAGGGAAACAAGGCTTAGAAAGTTTGGGTAATGTGTCTCCTATTGCTCAAGAAATCCCAGAGCTTAGATTCCAAGGCTCTCTAACTTCAAAAATTAAGATGTCTCCATTTGTGCATTGTGTCATCCATAAACTATATTTTATTCAAGTGTTAAATAAACTCTTATCTCTCAATTGCCTATCCATTTCTCTATTATAGTTTTCTTTTTCACTGTTTTGGGGACCATGCATTAATGCATAATTGATTTTTATAACTTGCCAAAACCCTTCAAACAGATTGATCATTGTGTGAAAAAAATTCTAGGAAAAGAGGTAATCATATGTTCCAAAATAATAATGTAATCCAAATTATTTCATATTACTCTAGCACATGTTTCCTGCTATTGATATATCTAATTTAATTATTTTTTACACAGGCTGATTTGTTATGAGTCTGAGTGCTTTAGGAAAAAAAAAAAGTTCAGGCTCTAGAAGTGAACAGTATGTATAGTGACAACTTTCTTGGAATTTTGACTCTGACAAAGTGCCATTTAACTTATCTGTGGTTCCCTTTTCTATTATTGAGCTTCCTTTGTGGCTTAGCTGGTAAAGAATCTGCCTGCAATGCAAGAGACCTGGGTCCGATCCCTGGGTTGGGAAGATCCCCTGGAGAAGGGAAAGGCTACCCACTCCAGTATTCTGGCCTGGAGAATTCCACACACTGTATAGTCCATGGGATAGCAAAGAGTCGGACACGACTGAGCAACTTTCACTTTCTATTATTATCTATAGTGATGATATTAAAGATTTTAGAGGGAGGAGTTGAAATTCATGATAGCTTTATTTCCAGGTAGAATGAAATTACCTAGTGCTGTTGATCATTTAATATCAAGTATTAATTCCCAACATTATCTTGCTATTGTTTGGGTTATATGGATACTTTATAAATTAATCCATTCATATTCTACTCAAGAATTATCAATAAATCTTTTTCTGTCTTAAATGATTGTGGCATTTGCTAACAGGCCACACAGAGTCGGACATGACTGAAGCAACTTAGCAGCAGTAGCAGCAAACGTGTTACTTAAAATCATCAGTACACTGAGCTGCACTACAAGAAGGACAACTTATGTGAATACATTTCATTCCTAAACACTCTTGCTCTCACTAGGTCTCCCTTATTTCAGGTTGCTACTTCTTCTATTAGAAATCATAAAATTTATACTGTAATAAATAAAATTTATTAATTAAATGTGTTCCAATTCTAAATATTTTTGCTATAAAACATCACTTAATGAAAACAGGAAAGGGATAAATATTCAAAATTAAATCAACAGGGACAAACTGAAACAATTCCAGGAATGACTTAATATTCCTCTCTTAGGAGGTAACTAGTTAGAGATAAATCCTTTTCTTCGTAATTGTTCCATTTAAGATAATCTTGCACAACTTGAATTTTATCTGAAGCAAAAACAAATAAAAAAGCCTCTAAACATGTGGGTTTTTTGTGTGTCTGTATAATAAACAAGCGTGCTTCCAACTTGCAATCTCCTACTTACTCCAAGTAAAAGCCATAAGCCTAATTTCCATAGACTTCAATCCTAGTTAAGCTATTTTCTTTTTAAAAATGAGGTTCTAACAGGCACTTTTCTCAAGCAATCTGGTTTCATCCATATGTAAACTTTTATGGCACACAATTCCGTTAATTATGTACTTTTTTCCAAACCACTTCAGTTTACTTGGCTGCTGTTTTACATAAACAATTGTAGTGGGTACTGCCTCCAGTCATCAGGATTACCAGAACAAAATTTGTGTTAAGAGGACTCGGTCTGGCTTGGCTTACAATATCAGGCATTTGTATTCTTATGCTTCAATGATATTGTCAGTGCTTGACTTTTTGAAGCATTTAGGATTTGTATGTTTATAAAAACAACAGACCTCTGAAAGCAATATTTTCCTTAATTTATGGGTGCTGCTTATGTCCAACTTTATTTTCACCTGGTAAGATTTCCCCACCCACTGTACAACTTTTTAGCTATATTAAATATATACATATGTTTATAAATATATATGTATATTTTGCTTATATGTATATTATTTTTAAGAGTAGTTTTAGGTTCATAGAAAAATTGAAAGGAAGATACTGGTATTTCTGGTATACACTCTGCCACCCCTCCCCCCACAAACTTAGCTTCCCTTATTATCAGCATCATTCACCCAAGTGACTCATTTGTTATAGTTGATGAACCTATATTGACACATCATAACCACTCAAAATTCTTGGTTCATATTAGAGTTCACTCTTGATGTTGTATGCTCTACGGTTTTGGACAAATGTACCCTACAAGTATCCATCCTTATGGTAACATATGGAGTATTTTCATTGTTTAAAATATTTTGTAAATTGTTCACTTATCTAAAACATTCTATATTCTTAACAAAGCAATTTGCTTAAAGTCAATTTTTAAATTTGTAGAATATGACATTTTGGGGTTTTTATTTATTAACTTTTAATTGATCTATGAGCCCTAACCTACTAGTTCATCAGAATATCACTGTCAGCATCATCTGTTTTCTTTCAGCTTCTGTAAGGTTTCTTAAGAGTCTTGGAGCACTGCGAGTACTGAAAATGTAAGAGGGCTTCAATTATCTTTCTATCATAGTGGTTATTGAAAATATCATTGTCAAAGGCTACACAGTCCCTCAATTATCTGAGTCACTCAATTTTTTGTCATGAGTAGCCTATATGAAGTTTTATAAAACAAGAAAGTTCTATGCCTAGAATTGATCCTTCCCCATCCACCCAGAAGTCACAGTATCAGTGGTCTTATCCATCCCTCTCTGATGCCCTCAAAACAGTGTTCTCAAAGGCCTTTTCCCTTTCTCCCTGGACACCCAATATGATCTCTTCTTGAGAAACACCTTTGGACTTTATATAATCTTTATGGTGCCACAGCTTTCCTAAGACAGAAAAAAAATCTGGTTATCCACTTAAAACAGAAGGAGGGCAATCTATTTAAAAATCAATAAATCTATTGGCTCATATTTCAATAAAGTGTACCACCACTACAATTCAACTTACTGTACTACAACCAAGGAAGCTGTAGAAGGCTGATTCCCTGTAGGAAATGTTATTAATGCCAGCATCTATAGCTATGACAAAAGATATTTAGCTATTCCTTTCTATATTGTTGTTTCAAGTATATTCATTTCAGATCACTCACTTAAAATTAATGATCCACAAACAGGAAAAATAAAATAAGCTGCCTGCTTGTGGTGAGCAATTGTTTTGATTTTCTTACGCAGATTAGGATTGATTTTTCCTTCAGATATATATGAAATTAATGTGATGTCTCTTGCATAATTGGAATGAAGTAACTTATTCATTCAACCATTTATTTCACTTTCTATAGATCAATAGGTGGATATAGCAAAAATAAAAAGCAAACATAGGCACCTTACTAGGTGCTGGGGTACAAAGGCCCTCTTAGAGCTTATATTTTTAGTGACCACTAAGTTAAAAGGATCTATTTTGTTTACGTCAATCTGTGAAAATATTTCAAGGAAAATTGTTACATCTGTGTCTCTTTTGCTGTCTTGCGTACAGGTTTATCATTACCATCATTCTAAATTCCATATATATGTGTAAGTATACTGTATTGGTGTTTTTCTTTCTGGCTTACTTCACTCTGTATAATTGGCTCCAGTGTCATCCACCTCATTAGAACTGAGAGAGATACTTTTCTAAATGTACATATCTATCTATATATATATATATGATTGATATATATATAATGAATACATATGTTCATATTTAAATAATAATCTATATCTAGCATTGTTTTCTCCATTTTACACCCAGAAATCAAAGCTTATAACTTATTATATTAATTATACCAAATGAGATGAAATATGATAAAATCCAAATGTTTAGATACCAAAGAAGTTGGTTTAAAGTTATAAACCTTTTTATTTCTGAGGCATCAACTCTCAAAGAATACTAGAAGACTTAGAAGAGTTTGGTTCTAATTTTGTCTTGACTACTTATCTCCCAAATAAACCTCATAGCTGTGAGACCCAGGACAATCCTGACCTGACCATAGGACAGGAAGAATTTAAGGGGCTTTAGACCAACCTAGTGGGATTTGGCTCTAAGCATCCTTGTTGAAGCCTTTCACATTGGGCCGCACTTTTAAAAACTGGTTATATAAACTGTTTTCAAGGTCAAGTCTTCCCTGAATATATTGATACTCACTACCAATTATTTTCCTCTATAGGCAAGATATACAAGAATGCTAAAAGCTAGGACTCAAAAGCCAATCTTTGAAGACTCAAGTTTGTATCTATTAATAATTTAAATTCTATTTTAGTTTAGGAAATGAGCAAAGGTCATCTCAGCGTTTTTAAGTCTTTTAAAGCCTCATGTTATATTTGATTATGAAAGATAAATATACACACACATTGTTCAATATGGTTCTAAAGATGAGAACACATTTCTTTTTGGTTACATACACATGGTCACATGGTGAGATAAATATTTTTTATGATAAAACACAATAATGTCATAATGCCAGACTGTAAAATCATTGTTATGGGTTATTGCCTTTCTTTCTGTGATACACAGGTCTATCTGAGCACATAGCATGATGGAGGGAAAATGTGAAACTAAAAGGTCTCTAAAAGGTCAAATTCATGAAGCATTCAATATTCATTCTTTCTTTCACTTTTTCATGACTGCTCTTTAAAAATACCACTGTAAGTTGTCATTTATATAAATATATGAATCAATGGGAAAGTTATCTTCTCAACAAGTATGCATAGTCAAACCGATCAAGTTAAATAGTTTTAAATAACTGTGCTGCTGCTGCGGCTGCTAAGTCGCTTCAGTCGTGTCCGACTCTGTGCAACCCCACAGACAGCAGCCCACCAGGCTCCCCCGTCCCTGGGATTCTCCAGGCACCAGACATAAAAAGAAAAAAAGTGGATATTCTCTCATGAAAAAGTAGAGTACAATGGGGAAGCTAGTCCTTTGCATGTCTGAAACTTAAAAATATAAATAAATAAATCATGTAAAAGGACATTATTTTAAAAGTTTGGTCAATGGAGGAACATATTTATAAATGCTCCTAGACTGTAATGGTATGGAGAAAAAATAATTTATAAGCAGTGCTCACAACATTTACTCTTTGGAGATTTGTTTTATGTTAGCATATACTTACTAGTCTGACTGGGCTTCCCAGTGGCTCAATGGTAAAGAATCTCCCTGCCAAGGGAGGTTGTGAAGATCCCCTGGAGAAGAAAATGGCAACCCACTCCAGTATTCTTGCCTGAGAAATCCCATGGTGGACTACAGTTCATGAGGTGTCAAAAGGGTCAGAGATGACTCACCGATTAACCCAACAACAACAAATACTCTGACAGTCCTTGAAGGACATGAAGACTTTGGAAGGGGAAGACTTAGAGCAGGTTTGTTATACACATAAAAGTGCACAAGGAAGTGAACCAGAACTCCACTTTACTCATGATACATGAAAGGAAAAATGCAACATAGTCCCCATGATACAATGATAGTAGTCTAGAGATCTGCAAAACTCCACAGAAGGAGGAAAACATCAGAGGATTAAACCATTGCAAAGAATAGCCCAGTTTACTACAGAAACATAATTTCAGGTAATGTTTAGGAAACAGTAGTATGATTATATTTACATAATGTAATGTTTGCACTTTACATAAAGAATAAAATATGTACATTTAAGTCATGTGAATTTGATCATTGGCCCTATTAAAAATGGAGATATAAGAAATAATCCAACTTCAACCATCAAATGCTTCATTCCATAAGCATTGTTTACATATCTGATTATAATGTTAAACTTTTAAATTCTAGATCTTGAACTCCTCTGCTTCACATCAGCAATTTTAAAGTATGCCAGTTCTGGTATGGGTAAATATTCAGGTGACATTTCCTCATTGCACATGGCAAAATCTAGAAAAAAGCTTTAAAGAAAAATCAACCTCAGGTTTTACACTTAACTTGAATTCAGTGGACCTATATTTTAAAGCATTATGCTAATCTCATTCTACTCTTTAGATGTGACCTTGAGCAAGAGGAAATTGGCATAAGAAGAATTATCTTGCTTAGGATAGCTTTGCTATGATATCCAGAGACAGTTAGTTATCCATCGGAAACTGCAGTACAAAGCCGTTTATTTCTTTATTGTGCTATGCTAAAGTTCCAGAGATAGTCCTCATTTCCTCTGCTGTATGCATCTATCACAAACTGTTCTTACTTCCTTTAGCTGACATAGCAGCCTATAAAAAAGGTTTTCATTCCCTTCTTTTTCTTTTTTCTAGTATGATCACATGAGTAAAAGTGAGGCTGAAAGTCAGCCTAATATGCAGCGGTCACATTGCTCAAGTATTCAGGTAAGTGACTTGTGTCTAGGTGGCTGCATGAATCAGCCATTTCAAATCAAAGCAACTGGACTCCCAAATGAATTAAGATTAAAGCTAATCTGAATCATAGAATTCAGTATATATTTCTGTGGTACCATAAAAATGTAATAAATGTAGCAACATCATGACTGAGCTTTGCACATGATACATGAACTCTGTCACAGAAAAAGAGAATATGACACATATAAATAAAATTATATTGCTTAAATTCAGTAGAATTTTATCAAGGTCTTTTGTCATATATGTTAGGATCACATATTTGATGTGTGGATCACAACAAAATGTGAAAAATTCTTCAAGAGATGGGAACACCAGACCACCTGACCTGCCTCCTGAGAAATATGTATGCAGGTTAAAAAGCAACAGTTAGAACTGGACATGAAACAACAGACTGGTTTGAAATTGGGAAAGGAGTATGTCAAGGCCATGCTTATTTCACTTATATGTAGAGTACATCATGCAAAATGCTGGGCTGGATGAAGCACAGGCTGGAATCAAGATTGCAGGGAGAAATATCAATAACCTCAGATATGCAGATTTATGGCAGAAAGCGAAGAACTAAAGAGCCTCTTGATGAAAGTAAAAGAGGAGAGTGAAAAAATAGGTTTAAAGCACAACGTTCAGAAAACTAAGATCATGGCATCCAGTCCCATCACTTCATGGAAAACAGGTGGGGAAACAATGGAAACAGGACAGACTTTCTATTTTGGGGCTCCAGAATCACTGCAGATGGTGACTGCAGCCATGAAATTAAAAGACACTTGCTCCTTGGAAGAAAAGCTATGACCAACCTAGACACCATATTAAAAACCAGAGACATTACTTTGCCAACAAGGGTCCATCTAGTCAAAGCTATAGTTTTTCCAGTAGTCATGTATGGATATGAGAATTGGACCATAAAGAAAGCTGAGCGCTGAAGGATTTATGCTTTTGAACTGTGGTGTTGGAAAAGACAGCTGGGAGTCTCCTGGACTGCAAGGAGATCAAACCATTCCATCCTAAAGGAAATCAGTCCTGAATATTCATTGGAATGACTGATGTTGAAGCTAAAACTCCAATACTTTGGCCACCTGTTGTGGAGAACTGACTCCTTGGAAAAGACACTGATGCCTGGAAAGATTGAAGGCAGGAGGAAAAGGGGATGACAGAGGATGAGATGGTTGGATCACATCACCAACTCGATGGACATGAGTTTGATTAAGCTCCAGGAGTTGGTGATAGACAGGGAAGCCTGGTGTGCTGCAGTCCATGGGGTTGCAAAGAGTAGGACACGACTGAGCAACCTACTGAACTGATGTGCATTTTCATAAATAGTATATATTTACTATTATGAATTTGACTTACATGTCTAATGTTTGGTTACTGAAAACAAAAGGAAAAAAGATAACTAAGTCTGAAATCCCAATGAGTCTGTCATTTTGGTCACGTCATTTTACTTCTTCAGGTCATACTTTCTCCTCTGTAAAATTAACAGACCTAACTGCAACAGCATCTCTTTAACAGGTTAAAATGGAGTTCACAGATAATGTAACAACCTATATATACTTGACTTCAACATAATCAATATAATTAACCAACCATACTATAAAGGAAAAGCACAGCTTCGTGATAAAATGATTTATATTTGAATGTATAAATATTCTGGCACAACTATACAGAAGACATAGATAAAGTCCTCAGGTGCTTACAAACCCTGTAGAGAAGATCAAGCTGAAAGAGAGAACAATAAGTGAAACTTTTATGAGGTTTATCTGAATGCATGCTCAGTTTCTCAGTTGTGACCAATTCTTTGCAATCCCATAGACTGTAGCCCTCCAGATTCTTTTGTTTATGAAAATTTCCAGGCAAGGATACTGGAGTGGGTTGCCACTTCCTATTCCAAAGGATCTTCCCAGCCCAGCAATTGGAACCCACATCTCCTGCATCCCCTGTTTTGGCAGGGATATTCTTTACCACTACACCACCTGGAAAGCCTTTTATGAGGTTACTGGGGTTCAAATACCATAAATGTAATTTCCCTCGGTAAAGAGATTTTCTAAAATGGTGATTAAGCAAAATTCAGTCTTTTATCAGTTTACGTGGTAGTTGTATTCTTGGAAAAATCATTATCCTTTAAAATCACACAAAAATTAAATTTCCTTTTATGGAAAATGGAGATGGGTTTAAGCTCAGATAATTATATTATAAAAATAGAACAGTGCTTTCCTATGAGAAACTCTTCTGAGAATGACAGATTTTAGCATCCCTTGATTCTGCCCACTAAGCATAAACAGAAGCCAGTATGGGGCAATCTCTCTCTAAAAAACAACAAACAAACAAAATCTAGATTTTCTGTTAATTTCCTCAGAGTAAATACTCTGGGATGGTCTGTTTCAAGCTACCCACATGATGTCAATGTGTGAAGAGTTGGAACCTATCCTTAAGATAGATGATTCTCACACCACTGGTAAGGCCACTTAGCCACTGCATTAACCAACAAAACCACAAAATTCCAAAATGTCCCTTTGAGAACCACTAACTAAAGTGACCTGTTGAATTTCACTTACAATTTTATGATAAAACTTGAAATCAAAAGATTTTATTATCAACTTTAATTTTTACCTTATATATTAATTTTTCTTGTTCTATGTCTTTTATGTACATATATGAATTGTTCTCCTACACTAAGAAGATACGGAAAAAAGTCACTTTTGGATACTAAACTATTTAGTAAGAATACCCTATTCCCAAGGTAATCCATTCACTTTCATTCATTCAGCATTTGTTGACCATTCCAGGTTCCAGTCTTAGTTTTGGAATGCGCAACTTGAATCGTCTCAAGAACTGGATAGGGTAATAAAAGCATTAAAAAAAAAAAAAAAGAAACTTCTTAAAAAAGCTAAAGTATTTGATGGAGTGGATAAAATAGATAAGTGAAGATTAGAAAGTTAAGTTTTATTAAAGCTAATCTATATGAAGTAAACTAAGAACAAAATATTTACAATGTTTAAATTTTATGCATTTTTATACTATAAAATTGTTACAGAACTAGAACTCACTATATGGAAATGGTTATTTATACTAAGGAATAACATGTTATAATAAGAAGACAATGAAATTTCTTATTCACTAAACTATTCATTGAGCTCTGCTACCTTATTAACCAAGTGATCTTGGGCAACTTTCTGAACTGAAAAATGAAAATTATAATGGTCTTTGCACTGGGCTTTTTTTTTTTTAAGTGTAGTTGATTTACAATGATTCAGGTGTACAGAAAAGTGACCATACAAATTTTTTCAAATTCATTTTCATTATAGGTTATTATAAGATACTGAATACAGTTTCCTCTGGTGCTGGGTTTTGAGAAGATTTAAAATAACATAGCCTTCACTGTTTATAATAGCCAGGACATGGAAGCAACCTAGATGTCCATCAACAGATGAATGGATAAGAAAGCTGTGGTACATATACACAATGGAGTATTACTCAGCTATTAAAAAGAATACATTTGAATCAGTTCTAAATGAGGTGGATGACGCTGGAGCCGATTATACAGAGTGAAGTAAGTCAGAAAGAAAAGCACCAATACAGTATACTTACACATATATATGGAATTTAGAATGATGGTAATGATAAACCTGTACGCAAGACAGCAAAAGAGAAAAAAAAAATAACATAGCCTTGTATTTGGCATGCAGGAACATTATAAGCAACATTATATAATAGCTCACATTTTTACTCCCGGACCCTAAGTCTTCGTGAAAGATTCATTCTCCTTCCTTTATAATGTCTAACACAATGCCTTGTACAATTTTATGTTAACTAAATATTTGTAGAATGAATCAGTTCCAAAAGCAATCAGCATATCATGGCACTGTTAAAAGTGGTACCATACAAGTGCATATAATCACAATACACAATTTTATAAAAATAAAAAGAGTAAAAATTCCATAGATATGAAAAATCAATTACTAGAAGAACTAAGTCTACTATTGGAGAAGGAAATGGCAACCCACTCCAGTGTTCTTGCCTTGAGAATTCCAGGGATCGGGGAGCCTGGTGGGCTGCCATCTATGGGGTTGCACAGAGTCGAACACGACTGAAGTGACTTAGCAAGTCTACTGTAATCTACACGTACTATGATTATTCCCTTCTGATTATTTGTATTAATTTAGTATTTGTATTATATTAGCATTTTCAGTGTATCCTATTCTTTATCTTCTCAGCACCTGTATGGAGAAGATAGGCACTTGTTCCCTTTAAGGCACATTCAAGAAAGGCCCAGGCACAGTGGCTTCATACTCGTTAAGCCCATATATCAAGAAAGTGGAAGCATAAAGAATACACTCAGAACTACTATACTTTTGGTTTATGTTTTATTATTTTTTAATATAAATTTATTTGTTTTAATTAGAGGGTAATTACTTTACAATATTGTATTGGTTTTGCCATACATCAACATGAATCTGCCACAAGTGTACACGTGTTCCCCACACTGAACCCCCCCTCCCTCCTCCCTCCCATACCATCCCTCTGGGTCAACCCAGTGGTTTGGTGTTTTAGTCACTCAAGTCATGTCTGACTCTTTTGATCCCATGGACTGTAGTCTGCCAGGGTCCTCTGTCCATGGGATTTCCCAGGCAAGAATACTGGAGTGGGTTGCCATTTTCACCTCCAAAACAGCTTCTCAAACTAGGGATCAAACCTGCGTCTCTTGCATTGCAGGCAGTCTCCTGCATTTCAGGTGGATCCTTTATTGACAGAGCCACCAAGGAAGCCTATGCCACCAAGGAAACACATTTTAGTCACTCTATAATTATTCAGTTCAGTTCAGTCACTCAGTGGTGTCCGACTCTTTGCAACCCCACGAATTGCAGCACGCGAGGCCTCCCTGTCCATCACCAACTCCCGGGATTCACTCAGACTCGCATCCATCGAGTCAGTGATGCCATCCAGCCATCTCATCCACTGTCGTCCCCTTCTCTTCCTGCCCCCAATCCCTCCCATCATCAGAGTCTTTTCCAATGAATCAACTCTTCGCATGAGGTGGCCAAAGTACTGGAGTTTCAGCTTTAGCATCATTCCTTCCAAAGAAATCCCAGGGCTGACGTCCTTCAGAATGAACTGGTTGGATCTCCTTCCAGTCCAAGGGACTCTCAAGAGTCTTCTCCAACACCACAGTTCTAAAGCATCAATTCTTTGGTGCTCAGCTTTCTTTACAGTCCAACTCTTGCATCCATACATGACCACTGGAAAAACCATAGCCTTGACTAGACAGACCTTAGTCAGCAAAGTAATGTCTCTGCTTTTCAGTATGCTACCTAGGTTGATCATAACTTTCCTTCCAAGGAGTAAGTGTGTTTTAATTTCATGGCTGCAGTCACCATCTGCAGTATTTTGGAGCCCAAGGAAATAAAGTCTGACACCGTTTCCACTGGTTCCCCATCTATGTGCCATGAAGTGATGGTACCAGATGCCATGATCTTTGTTTTCTTAATGTTGAGCTTTAAGCCAACTTTTTCACTCTCCTCTTTCACTTTCATCAAGAGGCTTTTTAACTCCTCTTCACTTTCTGCCATAAGGGTGGTGTCATCTGCATATCTGAGGTTATTGGTATTTTTTCTGGCAATCTTGATTCCAGCTTGTGCTTCTTCCAGCCCAGCATTTCTCATGATGTACTCTGCATATTAAACCATGCTAATGTTTGTAATAATGTAATGAGGATACACTGACTCGATGGATGTGAGTCTGAGTAAACTCCAGGAGTTGGTGATGGGCAGGGAGGCCTGGCGTGCTGCGATTCATGGAGTCGCAAAGAGTCGGACATGACTGAGCGACTGAACTGAACTGAATGAGTATACACAAAGCAATTTCAGAATACACACTTCACATAGAACATCCACATTCTAAGAATCCTTATTTTGAAGAAAACGGTATAAGAAATCTTTCTCTCCTTTTTCTACTTAGAGAAAGCAAATAATAGTATTTACAGAAAGTAAATATAATAGTATTTACAGTATTATAGTGTGATTATTTTTTATGAAATATCTAAATATTTAGAGCATTGCCCAGTCCAACCCTGCAAACTAATACATATTTTCTTCTTAATTATCATGCTTCTCTTTAATTTTCAAAATAAAATGGCTGGCATTTAAAATTATCAGGAATTTTCCGGCAGTCCAATGGTTTGGACTCTGCACTTTCTCTTCCTGGGCTGGATGCCTGGTCAGGGAACAAAGATCTTGCAAATTGTGTGGTGCAACCAATAAATAAATAAATAGATAAAATCATGTAAACCTATGTATTATTTCTCAAAGTTTTAATAAATCTTACTGTCTTCAATAAGAATACAGATTGTTTTGAATTTGCCTATGGAAAAACTTGGATAGCTTGGATATTTCTCACATACCCTGAAGTTTCAAATACAGTTTACAGGTTTTTTTTTAATCTTTCATCATATTATAATTCAAATATTCCTTGATTTCTTTGACCACAGAATTGATTCCCGAAGGAAAAGATTTTGATATCTGTAGAACATTCCAGTGCATGTAACAGATCATTTGTTACAGTATTTTCTCTCCTCACTCCTTTGCTTTTTACATAGAGAAAGTTACCTGAAATGTGAAGTCTAGTTCATGGATGAGTATACCTTTAAATATTCAATGCATTTCAGATTTTTTGTTTTAAATAGTAGTTTGTGATTAATGATATAAAAATGAGAACTAAATAAAATCATAATGTTTATGAAATAATCTGCTATTTCTCCATTTTAACAAGAAAAATTATGACTTTCTGAGTCCAAAAAAATTAATAACATTATCACAAATTTGTCTTGGCAAATGATAAATATCTATTTTTGTACTGGGTCAAAGTTTATGAAAAGTACTGCATTCCTATTATATTGATAGAGAATCAGAGATTTCCCTACATTCCAAAATACAAAATGATGCAGTTTAATTAAACACTGGGAAACTTTACTGAATAAAAATTTAGCTACCATTTATGAAAAAGCAGTGGACACTTCAATAAAATTGATTTTCTCTTCTCTTTCTTTTCTATAGTAACACTTTGATGTACCAAACATATCTTTTAAAATATGACAGCTAATTTTAAGAATGCACTGGCATGATAAAAAGTGCTTTTCTAATGCATTCATCCAAATTTCAAACTGTTAGCTAGAAAGACTACAGTCAAGAGAACACAGCCTAAGCGATAACCTTTATCTCTAGGCAACTTGGACAGGCAAGATAAATGGAACAAAAGATACATTGAACAGTTTTGGTTTTGTTTCTTCCTAGTAGGTTATTTCCAACATATTACTTTGTATTTCTTAAATTCCAAGCTTTCATCTCTTTTCAATAGTCAAAATTTGTTTCAAGTCAAGGCTTTTTGAAACACTGAAAATACAGAACTGAAAAAGAAAATACAAACAGAAAGTAATAATAGAAAACAGTTATGAGAGGCTGTCATCTACAAAGCACTGTTTGGGATTGGAGAAGCACTATCTTAGTGAATTCTTAAAACTACACTATTAGGTAAGAATTATGATTCTCATTACACAGATAAGAAAATTGAGGCTTACAGACTACCTTGTAGAAAATCACACTGTTAGGGAATGAAATTGGACCCTGACTGACTTGATAGCACAATTCCCCAAAGTGTAATATAAAGAGTGCACTTTTACAGAAAGAGGAGTTTGTATAAAGCACGATCAAATAAAAAAGCAAAAAAATAAAATAAAATTCTAAAGTGAATAAAGTAGATTTAACATGACAATATAACTGAACAAAATCCTTGTTTAAGTCCATCTTGTTCCCACTATCTCATTCCTTAAAATTTTAAACTTTCTGAAAAATATGATTTAAAATCTTTACAAAACCATTGTCTCAAGAATGAACAATGGAATGAGTTAAGTTTGCTCTAGTAATAAATAACATAGAAAACCTCATTGTTTTTATTTTTAATACCAGTGGCAAAGTCATTATATTCAGGCAAAATCATTTTATAATAAGACTATAATTTCTGGGGTTCACTGGTGGCTCAGAGGTTAAAGCATCTGCCTACAACGCAGGAGACCTGGGTTCAATCCCTGGGTCGGGAAGATTCCCTCTGGAGAAGGAAATGGCAACCCAACCAGTATTCTTGCCTGGAGAATTATGGACAGAGGAGCTTGGTGGGCTACAGTCCACGGGTTGCAAAGAGTCAGACACGACTGAGTGACTTCACTCTCTTCACTATACTTTCTTGACATTCTCACTACTATGAATGCCTTCATGTGTAAGTCACTAGTAGTGAAACTCAGATTTAAATATATAGTAATATGAATCATGTTTATTTTCATCTTAAATGATTTTAGAACAATTCAATGATTTGTAAAACATGAACATTATAAAACTATTATAATTAAAATATCCAATTTTTAAATCTCTTATATGATATGCTGAGAATAGTTCATCTAGTAATGTTTGAATACCTTTTCTGATGAAGAATTTATTACTTCCCAAAGAGTCCATCTCCAGACATTAGTAATTATTCCCAATGCCTTCCCATCATACTATGGTATATTGTTTTCACTATGTTTACGCATGATACGTGGAGAAGGCAATGGCACCCCACTCCAGTACTCTTGCCTGGAAAATCCCAAGGATAGAGGAGCCTGGTAGGCTATAGTCCATGGGGTCGCTAAGAGTTGGACATGACTGAGCGACGACTTCCCCTTCACTCTTCACTTTTATACACTGGAGAAGGAAATGGCAACCCACTCCAGTGTTCTTGCCTGGAGAGTCCTAGGGATGGGGGAGCCTGGTGGGCTTCTGTCTATGGGGTCACACAGAGTCGGACACAACTGAAGTGACTTAGCAGGTGCATTGTACGATTAATATTTTGACCTAGAAGGCATTTCTTATAGCTTTTCCATTATTATTTATGAAGTGGCTAGTTCTCAGAATTTTACACTGAAATAAAAATAGTTATGCACTGTGATTCTGGAAAAAAAAAAAAATGACTCCAATCTAAATATTCCTCCAGTAGTCTTCAACTATCTTGATGGAAGCAATATGTTTTGGTTTAGAAAAGTCTTTACTGAATGTCAAAATGTGTATTTTAAAAAGTATAAAGGATTATAATCACAGCAATTTAGTGTTAAAACTAGGGTAGGAAATGAACCTGAATTTTTATTAGCTATAGCTAAATTAAATAGGTACAGAAAGACGCAATTAGCATCAAAACCACTTAATATTAAAGTAACGAGAAAAACTGGCCAATTATGATGTAATTGTCAAACTTCTATGCTATTATAAACAACTCATTCATATTTTCAGGTCTCGAGTTTATCATACTAAATGGGAATGCAGAGCAGTGTTTTTAATGAATAAATATTTTCTATTCTAAAGTCTTTAAGTTGTTGGGCAGGTTCTGACTGAAGTCACTAAAATTTATGAATTTCTTCTCATTTATTTTCCCTAAAATTTAGCTAAAACATGAAAAATAACATCAGATATCCTATCCTAGTAAACTGAGTTGGTATCAATTAAAATCCTTATATTGATGGTAATTGAAAGATGGTTTAAAGTTAATATTACAATTAGAAGTTTACTTTTCTATTTACAATGTAAATAGATAGCCACATATGTAAATTAAAAATAACGTTCTGTGAGTGTAATTATGAAACACAATCCTGGAAATAATCAAATTTAAATGAATGCCTAAAATGAATTATCTAAAGAACATTACATCAATATTGTCAGATAAAACACTATACCTATCTTGAAAATGTATATTTTTGTGAGGAATAGTATTATGTTTTACTCTCTTGCTAATTTTCAGTCACCATAAATGCATAGAAAAGAAAAGCACATTTAGACTAATCAGCATACAAACAAAAAGTTACTATATATAAATTTAAGAAGATAAGTAGTTCTTGGTTTCAAGTCAACAGAAAATTAGGCAGCACAATATCATACCCAAAACGGCCTAAAGTGTTGTGTGCTACTGTCTGTCTTAAGCAATAAGCCTTTTATCACTGTGAACGTGAACAGGCATCCCTTAAAGTTCCACTCAAAACTCATATCCTAGTTTACAATTTTAACGAGAATAATTATCATACTGTTTCTCCTTTATCCAAATGCCTCACATTCATTAATGTTTCATTTACACATAATTTGTAAATATTTCCTGTTTTGGGACCTGGGCTTAAGTCTAGGGATATAGTACTAGACCAGTGTAATATATGTAAGCTCACAGAGCAGACTGAGTAACAGCTATTTACTGACCATTTACTATGCCAAGTTCTTGGCCTACATTATGTAATCTTCAAAACAATTTCCTTAAATAAGTGTATTGAATACAACTTTTTACCACTGTATTTACTATGGGTAACTGCAATAGCTACATTTTTGTGACTGGAAGGGTTAATTTTGACTCCAAGCTTAACCTGTTTCTCTGACTTTAACCCTTGTTTTGCTGCTACAGCATACAGAAAGGCCTGCCTCAGGGAACCCTGTCTCCTCTGCTTGACCCTTAAATAAAGTCGCTTTGTTAGCTCACAGGTAGATAACCTGGACCTGCCCACCTGTGAATGACTGTGACATCCTTGTGCTCCTTGTATAAGGAGTGGCACTGCTTATCACTATGGCTCAGAAATTCATGTCTACTGCTTGCCAGTGTGGCTCAAAAATTCACATTTGTGGGGAGGGGGTCAGAATCATGGATAGTTATGACATCCTTGTTTATTGATGTGATAAGAAATATTCCATTTCACATCACCTGTGAAATGACTAACACATCCCTCTGCCTAAGGCATGCCATCTAGGAGATATCCGCAAGAATTAAATGGTCTTTTTACTTTGTTTCCTCACTCCCTCCATCTCTGATCTTGAAAAGAACCTGGTATCCAGCCCCAAAAAAGATAGTTATTTTGAGATATTAGTCTGCCATCTTCTTGGTTAGCTCTCTTTCCAAGTAAAGTTGTATGTCTTACCTCATCAGCACCTTATCTCCAGCATTTATTGGCCTACTGTGTGGTAAGCAGAGTGAGCTTGGACTTGGTAATACTTTCTTATAAGAAGAGATACTGAAAGAAATTGTATTTTTTTCTTAGAAGCAACCAATAGGACCAGTGAGCACATTATTCATTCATGAAGAGTTGTAATATAATCTGTGAGATAAAAAAGAATCATCTCAATTTACCAATTTAGAATCTACATTTATCAGACTATGATGAAGTTGGGACATCTAAAATTGGTTAGTATTTGAATCTCAGCATGAGTATAGAAGACTAAATAATTGTTAGGATTATTGCATGTGAGTCACACAGGTTTGGTTTGAAATGATCATCTTTATCTCAAGCGAAGTCAAGTGGGCCTTAGGAAACACTATTAATAAAGCTAGTGGATGCGATGGAAATTCCAGGAGAACTGTTCAAAACCCTAAAGGATGATGCTATCACAGTGTTGCATTCAACATGTCAGCAGATCTGGAAGACATAGCAGTGGCCACAGGACTGGAAAAGGTGAAGCTTCATCCCAATCCCAAGAATGGTAGTACTGAAGAATGTGCCAACCACTGGACAATTGCACTCATCTACCATGCTAGTAAGGTCATGCTTCAAATCTTGAAAGCTAGTATTCAGCATGACACATACCAAGAACTTCCAGAGGTCCAAGCTGGGTTTAGAAAAGGAAGAGGAACCAGAAATCAAATTGCCAACATTTACTGGATCATAGGGAAAGCTAAAAAATTTCAGAAAAAAATCATCTACCTTTGTTTCACTGACTATGCTGAAGCCTTTGACTGTGTGGATCATAATAAACTGCACAAAGCTCATAAAAAGATGGAAATACCAGACCATCTTACCTGTCTCCTGAGAAACCTGTATACAAGTCAAAAAGCAACAGTTACAACCCTGGATGGAACAACTGATTGGTTCAAGATTGAGAAAGGAGTATGACAAGGTTGTTTGCTGTCACTCTGTTGTGCTGAGCACATCATGAAAAATGATGGGCTGGATGAGTTACAAGCTGGAATCAAGACAGGCAGGAGAAACACCAACAACCTCAGTTATATGGATGGTATCACTCTAATGGCAGAAAATGAAGAGGAACTAAAGAGCCTCTTGATGAGGGTGAAGGAGGACAGTGGAAGAGCCAGCTTAAAACTAGATTAAAATAAAAAAACTGAAATAAATGCATCTGGCCCCATTCAGTTCAGTTCAGTTCACTCACTCAGTCGTGTCCGACTCTTTGCGACCCCATGAATCGCAGCACGCCAGGCCTCCCTGTCCATCACCAACTCTCAGAGTTCACTCAGACTCACGTCCATTGAGTCCGTGATGCCATCCAGCCATCTCATCCTCGGTCGTCCCCTTCTCCTCGTGCCCCCAATCCCTCCCAGCATCAGGGTCTTTTCCAATGAGTCAACTCTTCGCATAAGGTAGCCGAAGTACTGGAGCTTCAGTTTTAGCATCATTCCTTTCAAAGAAATCCCAGGGTTGATCTCCTTCAGAATGGACTGGTTGGATCTGCTTGCAGTCCAAGGGACTCTCAAGAGTCTTCTCCAACACCACAGTTCAAAAGCATCAATTCTTCGGCGCTCAGCCTTCTTCACAGTCCAACTCTCACATCCATACATGACCACAGGAAAAACCATAGCCTTGACTAGACGGACCTTAGTCGGCAAAGTAATGTCTCTGCTTTTGAATATACTATCTAGGTTGGTCATAACTTTTCTTCCAAGGAGTAAGCGCCTTTTAATTTCATGGCTGCAGTCACCATCTGCAGTGATTTTGGAGCCCAAAAAAACAAAGTCTGACACTGTTTCTACTGTTTCCCCATCTATTTCCCATGAAGTGATGGGGCCAGATGCCATGATCTTCGTTTTCTGAATGTTGAGCTTTAAGCCAACTTTTTCACTCTCCTCTTTCACTTTCAACAAGAGGCTTTTTAGCTCCTCTTCACTTTCTGCCATAAGGGTGGTGTCATCTGCATATCTGAGGTTATTGATATTTCTCCCAGCAATCTTGATTCCAGCTTGTGTTTCTTCCAGTCCAGCGTTTCTCATGATGTACTCTGCATATAAGTTAAATAAGCAGGGTGACAATATACAGCCTTGACGTACTCCTTTTCCTATTTGGAACCAGTCTGTTGTTCCATGTCCAGTTCTAACTGTTGCTTCCTGACCTGCATACAGATTTCTCAAGAGGCAGGTCAGGTGGTCTGGTATTCCCATCTCTTTCAGAATTTTCCACAGTTTATTGTGATCCACACAGTCAAAGGCTTTGGCATAGTCAATAAAGCAGAAATAGATGTTTTTCTGGAACTCTCTTGCTTTTTCCATGATCCAGCGGATGTTGGCAATTTGATCTCTGGTTCCTCTGCCTTTTCTAAAACCAGCTTGAACATCAGGGAGTTCACGGTTCACGTATTGCTGAAGTCTGGCTTGGAGAATTGTGAGCATTACTTTACTAGCATGTGAGATGAGTGCAATTGTGTGGTAGTTGGAGCATTCTTTGGCATTGCCTTTCTTTGGAATTGGAATGAAAACTGACCTTTTCCAGTCCTGTGGCCACTGCTGAGTTTTCCAAATTTGCTGGAAAATTGAGTGCAACACTTTCACAGCATCATCTTTCAGGATTTGAAATAGCTGAACTGGAATTCCATCACCTCCACTAGCTTTGTTCGTAGTGATGCTTTCTAAGGCCCGCTTGACTTTACATTCCCAGATGTCTGGCTCTAGATTAGTCATCACATCATCATGATTATCTGGGTCATGAAGATCTTTTTTGTACAGTTCTTCTGTGTATTCTTGCCACCTCTTCTTAATATCTTCTGTTTCTGTTAGGTCCAGACCATTTCTGTCCTTTATAGAGCTCATCTTTGCATGAAATATTCCCTTGGTATCTCTAATTTTCTTGAAGAGATCTCTAGTCTTTCCCCTTCTGTTCTTTTCCTCTATTTCTTTGCATTGATCGCTGAAGACGGCTTTCTTATCTTTTCTTGCTATTCTTTGGAACTCTGCATTACTTCATGGCAAATAGAAGAGGAAAGTTTAGTCACTCAGCTGTGTCTGACTCTGTGTGACTTCATGGACTGCAGAAGAGGAAAAGGTGGAAGTAATGACAGATTTCATCTTCTTGGGCTCTAAAATCACTCCAGATGGTGACTGCAGCCTTGAAATCACAAGACATTTGCTTCTTAGCAGGAAAGCTATGACAAACCTAGACAGAGTGTTGAAAAGCAGAGACATTACTCTGCCAACAAAAGTCCATATAGCCAAAGCTATGATCTTCCTGTGGTCATGTACAGTGTGAAAGTGGGACTGCAAAGAAGGCAGGATGCCAAAGAACTGATGCCTTTGAACTGTGGTGCTGAAGAAGACTCCTGAGAGTCCCTTAGACAGCAAGGAGATCAAACTAGTCAATCTTAAGAGAAATCAACCCTGAATATTTGTTGGAAGAAGGACTGAGGCTGAAGTTGAATGTCCAATATTTGGGGCATCTGATGCAAACAGTCGACTCACTGGAAAAATCCCTGATACTAGGAAAGATCGAAGGCAGAAGGAGAAGAGGGTGTCAGAGGTTGAGATGGCTGAATGGCATCACCAGTGCAAAGGACATGAACTTGGGCAAACTTCGGGAGATGGTGAGGAATAGGGAGGTCAGGCATGCTGCAGTCCATGGGGTCACAAAGAGTCATACATGACTGGGAAACTGAACAACAGCAATCTCAAGAATTTTTTTTTTTAAAAGCTATTTTTAAGAATAATGAAAAAAAGGCATACAGATGTTAAATATAGAGTTAGAACTTGATAAATGTTCAATGGTAGTTACTTATTATAAAGTATTAGAGAGAATATCTATGTTAAGTGATGAATTTATCAATCAACAAAAGATAGAACAGTAAGTGACTTAATTATGTTTGCTTACAAGAATCTTGGTGACTTTCTATTAATAAAGAACTAGAGGAAATAGACAAACTATAAACTAAAGGAGTTGGGTTAGACAGAAAGTAATTAGATTGATAATTTATGAAGATAAGGGATAAAGTGATGTATTAGTTTTAATTCCCTGGATGATCTTGCTCAAGTTTAAAACATACACATACACTCCAAGTTCTTTTAGAGAACTTGGTAGGTTGTTTGCCAAGCTGTTTGCATCCCTGGAAGGTCTTTCAAAAGACTACTAGTCTACAAATGCAGATCATGATCACTGCTTACACCACAAGTGCTATTTAGAGTTGTGTCCAGAACAAACCACTAATAGTGTAATTATTAATATAGCATGTTTCTTCTGTGCAGATTGCAACAAAAAGAATATGACAAAATCCATTTTCATAAAAACCTTGAAACCTAAATAATTCATCCTTTCACTCATTACCAAAAAAAAAAAAAAAAGTGTCATTGAAATTTAAAAACAAGCTGGGTTGCAAATACAAGCATGATCAAGGACTGGTGATTATAAATTGATTTTGTCTCTGTAATTAAAGGGACAAACTCAGTGCAGCTCACTTGCAACATAATAGTATCTCTACCAAAATGTTTCACTGTTCCTGAAATAGAAAGAACAATCTGCTATTGCCTTTATTACATAAACACTTATTCATTTATGTAGAAAATTAGCTTATCTAACAGAAACTAGCAACTTGGATATAAATGACTTAAACTCTCTATAATAACCTGGGATAAAATTTTATCTTCATAACTGAAATAATAAAAATATCTAATTAATCAATGATCAAATTATATAACAAAATATAATGAATGAACAGTGATAAATTTAATTATTAAGGATAAAATATTTAAGAAGAGAACACTACAACTATGTAGTGAAATTATGTACTATAGAGTATAAAAAGACAAATAAAAGTTCATCCTTGATTGAGTATATTGGACATGAAGCTACACCAAGCCTGTTTATAAAAAAAAGACTGTGTATGTCTCTTTCACTGAGTAGTCACAAACCTCTACTGTTCTTTTTGTAACTGTCTCTTGAATGCACTATATACAGCACAGACTAATGAAGACATTAGAACTACTCATCTAGAATATTTACGTGGTAATAAACAGAAAGGAAACATTTTTTTCATGTGTAATTTTGAAAATGTCATGTCAGCTGCTATTATTATGCTTAGTCCTTTTTTGAGGCATTTAGTTGCCATTCATTTATCTGAGACCATTTGAAGTTGAGGAAGAAAGACTTGAAAACAAGAACCATATGAAAGGGAAAAAAAAACTGAGTGGAAAATTATATTTTAGAGAAAAAATTAAAATAGCAAATTTTAAATATATTTCCATGTTTATACTGTATACTCACACATATATGGAGAATGGACAATAAAGATGTAAAGGTAAGTCAAAATTGAAATTATACAATTTTTAGAGAGATTTACATAAATCAATTTATCCATTTCATCTTAATTCCCTAGGTGGTTATTCTTTCAGTTGTGGTTAAAAAAACAAGGAGAGATATTATCAGCTTTTACAATATATTAATTTTAATTATACTGGATAGTTCCAGTACTATGGAACATCTCCTTAGATTCCTAGGGCAGTCTCCCTTACCACTGGCTTTAATAATAATGGAGTTTAACTGATATGTGTGCATGTGCTAAGTCACTTCAGTCTTGTCCAACTGTTTGCAACTTATATCCTTTGTAGCCTGCCTAACTCCTCTCTCCATGGAATTCTCCAGACAAGAATACTGGAGTGGGTTGCCCATTTCCTTCTCCAGAGAATCTTTCCTACCCAAGGATTGAATCCAAGTCTCTAAAGTTTCCTGCATTGGTAGGCAGATACTTTACCACTAGTGTCATCTACTTACAGCCTAATGCTCTTCTTTTATATGTCTCTTGTCAGTTTCATATGTCCATAATTGTTGTACTTCTAGCCTTTGATGACTCCTCATTCCATGTGTATCAATCAGCTGTTTTGAGAGCTACTTTAGTAATTAATTCATTAATTCATAATTGCAGGCACATATTTAAGATTAGTTCAGTTCAGTTCACTCAGTTGTGAACTCTTTGCGACCCCACTGACTGCAGCAAGCCAGGCTTCCCTGTCCATCACCAACTCCTGGAGCTTGCTCAAACTCATGTTGATTGAGTTGGTGATGTCATCCATTTATCTCATCCTCTATCATCCCCTTCTGCCTTCAATCTTTCCCAGCATTAGGGTCTTTTCTAATGAGTCAGCTCTTCACATCAGGTGGCCAAAGTACTGGAGTTTCAACTTCAGCATCAGTCCTTCTAATGAACACTCAGGACTGATCTCCTTTAGGATTGACTGGTTTGATATTCTTGCAGTCCAGGAGACTCTCAAGAGTCTTCTCCAACACGACAGTTCAACAGCATCAATTCTTCGGGCTCAGCTTTCTTTGTGGTCCAACTCTCACATTCATACATGACTACTGGAAAAACCATAGCTTTGACTATACAGACCTTTGTCAATAAAGCAATGTCTCTGCTTTTTAATATACATGGCTCCAAAACTGAAAGTAGAGAAAATATTCCCTGGAATAGCAAAAATTTATGAAATAATAAAGACTGTTGTTTCTATTTATTTAAGCTCTTTATTAATCACAGCACTTGGCAGAAAGTGACCCAGGTGGTATAATGATAAATGCCTATTAAAAAGTTGAAATATTTTGGAATGACTACCCTGGATTCTAAAAATCACATGAAAATTGTATTTCTACTTAATTTCTCAAATATATCATCTATTTAAAAACACTGAAGACATATGTTCTAGTACTATATTTAAAATTTTACTTTTTCTTTACATCTCACCTTCTTCTGGGGCCAGGCACCACAGGACAAGTTACAAGTGATAGCCCTGCCCCTTAGTACTGTAATGATTTTTCTCAGTAAGTGGAAGGAGTATCCTTACAAACCACTGCTCCACCAGTACAGCCAGAAGAATTTACACTCTAGCTGGACTACATAAAGTATATCCTACTCAGCCTAAACAAACGGTACTCTCAATTTAAACTTCTTTTTAGTAGGGTTTGACAAATGCTAGTGGCCACTCAACTACTGTACTTGAGGGAAAATGTGATGAAAATTAAAGTAGTATCAGCCAATATCTTACTTTTCCTGTTACAACATCCTGTGTTCATGAACACACATTATAACAAAGGCCCCACCTAGGACCTTGGAAAGGTATCTGTGCTAGTGATCAGCTTTGTTTCATTACCTTCTGGTAAATCATCTGCCTCTGCACCTATGAGTCATCGCTTACAGATCTGACTACTCTGATATTTCTCTGACAGTGAAAGTGAAATTGCTCAGTCCTGTCCAACTCTTCTCCACCCCATGGACTGTAGCCTACCAGGCCCCTCCATCCAAGGGATTTTCCAGGCAAAAGTACTGGAGTCGGGTGCCATTCTCTACTAATTAACAAACAAACAAGTAAACAAGAACAAAAGAAAACATCATTAAGAAAAATAAAACCTTCATAACCATTCATTCTGAATAGGAAAATCTCTAATGTCTCATCTTCCAGTAACCTCATGAATCCATTTCTACTTAGCTTTCCAAATCCCTGCCCCTGTCTCCACGAAAATTCCTCTACAATCCCTCTCAGTATGACCACTAATGATGGCCTACAATTTCAAAATCAGATGTATAATGTTTTAAATAATTCTCATATGACATGTTAACATACATGACAGGTTGGTGACACTCACTTTTTTATGACTACATTCTGATTTTCTTCCTATCTCTCTAATCATTTTTAGTAACTTCTATGAACTTCTCTTCCTCTGCCCTCCCTTTAAATGATTGCTGTCTCCAGAGTTCACTTTACTAGATTCTCACTCTATACTCTTTGCATAAACTTCCGGTCCATACATCATTGGAAAGTCTAAAATATGTGTTTACATTAGATTCAACTGATAAGCTACACCTGCACATCTGATGGGCACTTCAAATCAACGTGATTAAAATTAAACTGTTTTCCCTTTATCAACATGGAAATTTTCAAAGTTAAAAAGAGAGAGGATTACTGCAGTGAACACTCAGATTTCAATGCCCAACACTTGAGACCAACAAACATTCCTGATCTCATGTTATACATCCCCACAAAGCTTTATTTTGTTTCATATTTTATTTGATGTTAAATAAAACTCAAAGTTCTATGCCTTTCTATTTGTAAATACATCAGTATGCATCTCTAATTAATAAGGGCTTTTAAATAACATAGCCAATAAAATCAACAATAAATTCTAAATAACAGCTATTATCAAACTGAGCCTATGTTTCAAAGAGCTCTTCATAAAGCTTGTTGTTCAAATTAGAAACTAAATTCCACAAAGATTTAATTACTGTATATCTGAAGTCTCTCTTTAATTCTATAATATCACTTGTATTCAACCTCTTTTTCCTTGATATAGCTTTGATTTTTCTGGTGTGGTTATACCTGATTCTTTCCACCAGTTTTGGTATGTCCTATAAACTGATAATTGGGGCTTCCTTGGTGGCTCAGTGGTAAAGGATTGCCTGCCAAGCAGGAGACACAGGTTTGATCCCTGGGTTGGGAAGATCCCTGGGTTGGGAAGATCCCCTGGAAAAGGAAATGGCAACCCACTCCAGTATTCTTGCCTAGGAAATCCCATGGACAGAGGAGCCTGGTCTGTGGTCCATGGGATCGCAAAAGAGTCAGACGTGACTCAGTGACTAAACAAGGATAAACTGGTAATCAAAAGTAAAGTCCTAATAAATTATAGGACCAATTTTTTAAATTAAAAAAATTATTCATAAATTATGTATTTCTCATTGCATCACATCCTAATGAATATAATATACAATTGTTCCACTTTTAGTAATACTTAGACTTAATTTCAGGTTCAGGTAATTTCAGCCTGAGACCTAACTTACAAAATTTCCTATCAATATCCATCTGGTAACAGTATCCACTGATGGTCATCACCTAGATCTATTATTTTATTATAGGTTACAAAGCAGTGATTTTTCTAATTTTATCATCCCCTGCATTTGTTGGAAATTATCTCCAAAAATGAATTTCCCTACAAAAGAAACTGTTCATATAATATAGGCAAGATAAGAGTTTGACCTTTTCCCTTTAATTATCTATTAAAAGTAACATCTTTCTCCACCCCACTTACTCTTATACCCATATTTGGTTACACAGCACCTGAGTCAAAGTTTTTAATCTGTTCTGCAATTCCTCCTTTCCCTCATTCATGTGTATTTTAGCCAGGTTTTACTTATCTCTAGAGCTTTTCACTGCTCTCTGCTTCTCCACTGTTTATCAGTTCAGTTCAGTTCAGTCGCTCAGTCATGTCCGACTCTTTGCAACCCCATGAATCGCAGCACGCCAGGCCTCCCTGTCCATAAAACCAGACTCTAGAACTCTGGCCTTGATTTGTAATTCATCCTCCACTCAACTGCTAAAGCAATAATTCAAGAACTGAATCTGATAGTATCATTAAGCAGTTTAAAATACTTAAATCCTTCAACAGTTACTCAACATCTTAAGGTAAAATCCAAAAAGACGCTTTCACAATCCCTGTTTTGTGCCAATCCGACTTCCTATGAGATTTCACTGAGATTTCCGGACTGTAGTTCTGCTTAGCTATGTGTGGTCATCTGAACTTGCAGCCCATTTTTACATCTCTGCACCTGATAATTTCTAAACCTGGAATCTCAGTCTCCTTTGTTTCTGATTTTCGAATCAGCATTCAACCTTTCAGACTGAACTCAAAAGTCAACTATTCAATAAAGTCTTCTCTCATCCTCCCAGACAGAACAGGCATTTTGATCTATGTATTTGTTGCCCTATAGCCTTTAGGAAGACAAGATCATACCTACTACATGGTTGAATGATTTGTGTACACATTTGTCTCTTTCAATAGACAGAAAGCTCCTTAAAAACAAAGGCATTTTCATCATTACTGAACCTTCAGTGCCTAGGGCACTCTTTTTGGTATATAGTATGTGCATAATAATGATGAATTATGGTTGGTCCTGTGAAGCATATTAAGTCTGTTTTTTCCTGCCCACTAGAAAGTCCCCACTAAACTCAGTTTTGTTCTATGGTTTTCATTCTCTTTACTCACACTCAGAGTAGATGAGAGCTCACTTGTTATCCAGTTTCCTATCTTCTGCTATCTACAGTGTATCTTCACTCATAGTCCACTAAGGTGGTTTCTCTGACACACAGAAAAAGACTTATTACCAATCCCATACATATGCTTTGTTAAGTCTTCCTTGTCCTTTTTTTTTTTTTTTTTTTTGCTCATTTGAAGTATGATACCTCTGTCTCAGAGGTTAAAGCGTCTGACTGCAATACGGGAGACCTGGGTTCGATCCCTGGGTCGGGAAGTTCCCCGGGAGAAGGAAATGGCAACCCACTCCAGTATTCTTGCCTGGAGAATCCCAAGGATAGAGGAGCCTGGTGGGCTACAGTTCACGGGGTCGCAAAGAGTCGGCATGACTGAGCGACTTCACTCACTCACCTCTATGAAGTGTCTGTCCTCCTTTCTGCAAGACTTTTTAATAAGATTTTCTTTGGGTGATGACCAAGAAGCAACTTTAACAGTGGATGTTCAGAGGCTGCCTCATTTTTAATCTAAAAAGATGAGTTTACAAGGTTTGACCACATACTTTGTTAGCTGGATCCCCACCCCCCAACCTATGTATGTATGCTTTGTCCTTTTTAAAGAGACTATAAAATTCTCAATACTACAATCAAACATCTCTTCCTAAATACATACTGAGAATGCTGCTAAACATAGTATATGCTTTAAATGCTTATATGAAAGAAAAAAGTAAATTAATCAGTTCAGTTCAGTTCAGTTGCTCAGTCGTGTCTGACTCTTTACGACCCCATGAATCACAGCACGCCAGGCCTCCCTGTCCATCACCAACTCCCAGAGTTCACTCAAACTCACGTCCATTGAGTCCGTGATGCCATCCAGCCATCTCATCCTCGGTCGTCCCCTTCTCCTCCTGCCCCCAATCCCTCCCAGCATCAGAGTCTTTTCAAATGAGTCAACTCTTCGCATGGGGTGGCCAAAGTACTGGAGCTTCAGTTTTAGCATCATTCCTTCCAAAGAAATCCCAGGGCTGATCTCCTTCAGAATGGACTGGTTGGATCTCCTTGCAGTCCAAGGGACTCTCAACAGTCTTCTCCAACACCACAGTTCAAAAGCATCAATTTATTGCTAAATGCTTAGATATACTTCTATAGTTCAAATCACCTTGAAAGTTACCTTCAATGTCACATTACCTTTTTTAACATTATCATTCTTATTTTAAAATAAAAAATTAAATATTGGAACACAGAATACAATCATCAATCTTCAAAAAATAATTCTTAAAAAAACATAGTTAAAATCCATATATACATAACAATAACCCAAATAACAAAGATTAATCAAGTCAAGCTTGCCTGTGAATTCTTTTATTTCATTATATTCTCTAGTTTACTGGATAGTTTCTAAATTGCTTCGAGATAATGAACCACCTCAAGCTATGTTTTAGGATTAGTAATTTTGATGATGCTATTTCATTTTTTCCTTCCTTTGTCTTTCATGCCAACGGAACAGAGAAAAGTAATTTGAACAATCTCTTCATACATTTTGTAAGCAATGAAACTCAATGACTGAAATTATGAGGAAAGTATTCCTTCATCTTATCTTTAACATTACATATGTCACTATTTACAATAAAATACAGGCAAGGGAATAAGAATTGAACACTGGAACCAGGCCCCTATAACTGAAAAATCAGATTAACAACTATGTTGTTAGAAATTAATAATGCCATTTTCACTTAAAATGGAAAAATGTCTCTGAATAATATGCTTATTTAGTGAAGGCTAAGGTTGCATGTTGACTGTATAACCTTAAGTGTTGCAGTTACTCTCAATCACTCATGAAATGTTAAAAGAAATGCAATTAAACCTAAAAAAAAAAACCTTGTTGGAGAAGGAAATGGCAATCCACTCCAGTATTTTTGTCTGGAGAATCCCATGGACAGAGGAGCCTGGCAGGCTTCAGTCCATGGGATTGCAAAGAGTCAGACACAACTGGGCAACTGAGCACACACTAACATACCAAGTAAGGAAAATTCAGAAGCTTGAATTTTTTCATTGTTACTTACTGCCTTTGCCAAAGTGACCCTGATATAGAACAGATAGTCATAAATATTCTTCCTTGTAAACACATTTTGGAGCATTCATTTAATGATTCAACTACATTATTATCTTGGATGAATACATCTCCCATTATTATTTGTAAAACTGTATCTACCTCTTCCTGCTACCTCTTCCTATATAGAGCTAATAAATAATTCTGAATATATATAAACCCTATTGAATTATAAATATACTAAATTTTAAATAGAATGTAATTTTTATCTTATTAATAATTTAAAAATACCCACCATGTGTAGAAATTTGTCAAGTAGCCTTGATAACTTCACCTTCCAAATCTGATGAAAATCATTTTTTTAAATTATATCCTTCTTCAGTAATTTTCCTGGCACATTAATGTGATCAGAAGCATTTAAAATTTGTTATTCACATTGTAAGAGGTTATGAAAGCTTACTTCTCTCTCTCTCATTGTAGTAAATGCATAGAGATCCTATTAGGAGTGAAAGACTATAGCTACAAAGAGGGATACACGCCCCAAGGCTTCATGTCAATCTTCAAAGCAGGTTCTTACTGACATTGTGAGGTGTCTTTTTCATTCAACCACATCTTTTTATCCCTTCACTTGAACAAACACTCACCTAGAAAAACTGACAGAATATTAATTTTAAATGAGAGATCTCAAAAGATAAAAGTGTGTGTGTGTGTGTGTGTGTGTGTATATATATATATATACACACATACCTTCATAGGATGTGCTCAATTGGGTAGGTGCTTAATTTAATTTCATGCTGGACTGATCTAACTTAAGACTTGCATTTTATTTAGAGTATTTAAAGACACAATCATCAAAGTTTTTTGCTTTTTAATCCCTCCTGCAACAATGGCAACCCATTCCAATACTCTTGTCTGACAAATCCCATGGACGGAGGAGCCTGAGGCTGCAGTCCAGGGGGTTGCTAGGAGTCAGACACAACTGAACGACTTCACTTTCACTTTTCACTTTCATGCGGTGGAGAAGGAAATGGCAACCCACTCCAGTGTTCTTGCCTGGAGAATCCCAGGGATGAGGGAGCCTGGTAGGCTGCCATCTATGGGGTCACACAGAGTCAGACATGACTGAAGCGACTTAGCGGCAGCAACAATAAAAGATAACATCAAGAGCTGTGGTAAAAGAGTTCCAGGACTAATTCACTCTTATTATAACACCCGGAAATAATCTAATCTCTCTCTCTCTCTTTTTTTTTTTTTTTTTTTTCTCTATTTCTAATTCCTTTCTTCTTTCTTCATTCCTTCTTCCCTTTCTTTCAACCACACACTGTAAATGTAGAAAATTCCCTGTAGATGAGACATCTGATATTTCAGACTTACGCCTGGACTTTCTGTAGCATGTACAAAGGAACAATCAACTCTTAACTGATCAGCTCCCTACTATCCATAGGGCCCCTGCTTTTATTCATGCTATTGTAAATATACCATATTGTCCTTTTGAAAACATTACTTCTCTGTCATCTGTTACAAGGTAAAATGGTAAAATAACTTAGAACATTTTAACTCTATGTTTTTGCATGAAATACTTTCATAACTCTTTTCTCGGGCCCTTGAAAAAAACACTAATGCAGGCCTTCCTCCCAAAGCTTTCCATTGTATCTTTTCAAGTGTAATTCTATGGGAAACAAATTTCTGTGTATCTTAACTTGTGTGTCTTAATTAAAACTTAACCCAAAGTTCTCAAGTTTCTCTCTGTAGTTTTCTTCAGGAGAGTCTCCTTATACTCATTCCTCTTACATATTTCAGGGTCAGAAAATGAGGGATATTCTTCCTAAAGCTGCTTCCAGAACATTTCTTTTTATGTTTAATTATAAATCCCTGCTTCTTTGTTTTTCATTCAACCACATCCTTATCCCTCATCCTTATGCTATCTGTATCTCTACATTAAGTACTTCCACATGTTACTACTTTCATGATAGCTCTCCCTCAAAGACTAAGGAATTATTACCAGCCTCATGATTTTTCTGTAGGTCAGCCATCATCCTAGGTGACTTCAGGGTACATATGGACAGTCCATCCAACACCATATCTTAACTAATATTTTAACTTTTCCATTTCAATGACCATTATTCCCACTGTTCTTTAACCATTTGTTCCCATGATTATGTCCTAAAAATTGTCATCACCCTGAGTTACCCTCAACTAGCTTACTCTGAAATCTTACATTCAAATATCCTACTTTTTAAATATTATCATTTTGGTTCATTCACCTCTTTAAATATGCCATAGCTATTTTTTTTATCACATACCTTCTATCAATTCCTCTTTCCCCCCATTTTCAAACTCTATTCTTACCCCTGAAATCTATCAGTGTTTTCCTTGTCTAATGTCTTGTGCTAATAATTCTGAACATCATGATTGATAACACAACAACTCTCTCATTACCACTTCATTTTTCTATATTCCTATTATTTCACTAAAACTACAAGTCTGAAATCTGAATTCATGCTAAAACCAGATTTGTCTTTTTCTTTATCATGGTAGATATGTATCCATTTCTAAGACTGGTATCATTTCAATTGATAGTCCTGAAAAATTTAGCTTGACCCTCAGCTTCAGTCATTGTGACAGGCAAAATAATGGTCTCAGACATGTTCACTTCTTAATCTCTACAAACCATAAATGTGTTAGGTTACATGGCAATGAGGAATTTAGGTAGCAGACAAAATTAAATTATTAACAGTTTACTTTAAAACAGAGATTTCTGCTGCTGCTGCTAAGTTGCTTCAGTAGTGTCCGACTCTGTGCGACCCCATAGACAGCAGCCCACAAGCCTCCCCCATCCCTGGGATTCTCCAGGCAAGAACACTTGAGTGGGTTGCCATTTCCTTCTCCAAAACAGAGATTACATCCTGGTTTATTTGGAGATATCTGATTTAATCACCAAGATCCTATAAATGTGAATGATGGGACTAGAAGAAATACAGGTCATATTTCTGACTTGACGAACTATAAACTAATAAACTTGCATTTTTTTAAGTTTCTGAATTTATGGTAATTTGTTACAGCAGCAAACATAAACTAGTACACCCATCTACCTTTTACCTCCCCAACTCTAGAATTCAATTCTATTTTCTTCTGTAGGTATTACATAGTTCGTACTCAACCCTTGATTGAAAAAAAGGCAACTCCTGAGTGTTGCATTGAGAAGTTTGTGGTCATAAGGCATAGTTTTCCTTAACTTTCCATTTTTAATCCACAAATTCCTGCAAAGGTACATTCATTCTCATCAACTTTTCAGCCACTTAAAAATTCAGTTTCACCCTAGCACATTTTACCCACCTTCAATAGAACATTGCTCAAATTAACCTTTTCTATATTCTCTCCTCCTGGAATGGAAGAAACCTTGATATTGTTAGAAAAAGGGAGAACACAATTCTCCCTTTTCCCCATACCAAAGCCATAGTTCTACCTCTTCCTTTTAATTCTTATTCAGACTTTGTGAAAGTGTAGTTTCCTTTTCTTATTCTCCCTAAGCCTTTGTTGCCAGTCTGCTTCTTCCCTGCACCACTACCTGTTGAATGTTTTAATCCTTTATGTTTACAGACATTTTAGGTTAACAACAAAAAAAGACACAGAAATTTTAGTATAATCTCTGCTCCCACACATGGATAGTTTCCTCAATTATCAATATCACTCACCAGAACCGTACATTTGTTATTAAAAATTAACCTATGTTGACACATTGTAATTACTTGGATTCCACAGTTACCTTAGGGTTCACTCTTGGATGCTGTACATTCTATGGGTTTTGAGAAAAGAATGATGATATATATCCATTATTATAATATCATACACAGTATTTTCACTGCTCTAAAATTCCTTTCTGTTTTACCTAGTCATCTTCCCACCACACCACTTCAAGGAACAAGTAATCTTTTCATTGTTTCCATAATTTTGCTATCAACACAATTTCATATGTTTGGAATATACTTAGTCTTTTCACTTAGTGGCTTCTAAGTGGTCTCTTTCACCTAGTGATGTGCATTTTAGGTTCTATTTATTTTCAGGACTTGATAGCTCATAACTTTTTACTATTAAATAATATCCCAATGTAAATATAAAACAGTTTATTTATCCATTCACTTGCTGCAGGATAAACTGGTTATTTCCAAGTCTTAGCAATTACGACTAAAGCTGATATAAATATCCACAGGAAGGCTTTTGTGTAAACGTAAATTTTCAACCCCTTTGGGCATATACTAAGGAGTGTGATAGCTGGAGAATATGGTAAGAGTATGTTACTTTTATAAGAAACTATCAACTGTCTTCCAATGTGGTTGCACAATTTTGCTTTCATACCAACAATGAGAGTTTCCATTGCTCTATATTCTCAAGAGCATTTGGTGGTGTCAGTGTTTTGGATTTTGGTCATTCTAATAAGTATATGGTGGTATCTTACCATTGTTTTAATTGCTTTACCTAATTAAATATAATGTGGAGAATATTTTCAAAAGCTTATTACCCATCTATACATATTCTCTCATGAGGTATCTGTTAAAGCTTTTGGCAGATTTGTAAATTAAGGCAAGTGTTTTCCTTCTGAGTATTAAGAGTTTGGGTATTTTGGATAACATCCATTATCAGATGTGTCGTTTGCAAATATTTTCTTCCAGTTTCTTGCTTCTCTTCTAATTCTCTTGACATTATTTTCTGCAAAACAGAAGTTCTTAATTTTAATGAAGCCAGCTAGCCAATTATTTCTTTCCTGTATAATGTCTTTGATATTATATATAAAAGGCACTATCATATACAAGGCTATCAAGGTTTTCTCTTATGTTATTCTAGAACTTTTATAGTTTGCATTTTACACCTAGCTCTATAATCTATTTTGAGTCAATCTTTGTGAAGGATAAGTGGCTTTTTGCCACATTCTAATAACAGCTACACTTAGAGGAACTTAACTATTTCTTCTAGGTAAAGGCCTACTCTCTTGTTTGCTTATGTATGTATGTATCTATCTATAATTATACAAAACACAAAATGTTTAAGAAAAGCATTTCTCTCTCCCTCATTCCTCCTCATGCCTCATAAAATGGCAACCACCATTTTATGTTCTGTTTCCATTAATATAAATTTGAGTACTTTTAATAATTCATAAAGTGAAACTAATGGTTTGTCTTTTGTCTTTCTTGTTTTGAAACTTCCTTAAAGTTTCATCAATAATCGGCTTCAGTGTTCAACCAATTGCACTATTTTGAAGATTTTTATTATAAATTGAAGTCTATGCACAGCAAATTTGGTCTCGGTGCAGAGATAATTTGAACTTTTGTATCTCTGCATGGCCACATTTGATTTGTAATATGCTAATACGTGAATCGTGAACTTCCTGATGTTCAAGCTGGTTTTAGAAAAGGCAGAGGAACCAGAGATCAAATTGGCAACATCTGCTGGATCATGGAAAAGGCAAGAGAGTTCCAGAAAAACATCTATTTCTATTTATTGTCTATGCCAAAGCCTTTGACTCTGTGGATCACAACAAACTGTGGAAAATTCTGAAAGAGATGGGAATACCAGACCACCTGACCTGCCTCTTGAGAAATCTGTATGCAGGCCAGGAAGTAACAGTTAGAACTGGACATGGAACAACAGACTGGTTCCAAATAGGAAAAGGAGTACGTCAAGGCTCCCTGCCTGTTGTCACCCTGCTTATTTAACTTCTATGCAGAGTACATCATGAGAAACGCTGGACTGGAAGAAACACAAGCTAGAATCAAGATTGCTGGGAGAAAAATCAATAACCTCAGATATGCAGATGACACCACCCTTATGGCAGAAAGTGAAGAGGAACTAAAAAGCCTCTTGATGAAAGTGAAAGAGGAGAGTGAAAAAAGTTGGCTTAAAGCTCAACACTCAGAAAACGAAGATCATGGCATCTGGCCCCATCACTTCATGGCATGGGGAAACAGTGGAAACAGTGGCTGAGTTTTATTTTTTGAGGCTCCAAAATCACTGCAGATGGTGATTGCAGCCATGATATTAAAAGACGCTTACCTTGGAAGAAAAGTTATGACCAACCTAGATAGCATATTCAAAAGCAGAGACATTACTTTGCTGACTAAGGTCCGTCTAGTCAAGGCTATGGTTTTTCCTGTGGTCATGTATGGATGTGAGAGTTGGACTGTGAAGAAGGCTGAGCGCCGAAGAATTGATGCTTTTGAAGTGTGGTGTTGGAGAAGACTCTTGAGAGTCCCTTGGACTGCAAGGACATCCAACCAGTTCATTCTGAAGGACATCAGCTCTGGGATTTCTTTGGAAGGAATGATGCTAAAGCTGAAACTCCAGTACTATGGCAACCTCATGCGAAGAGTTGACTCATTGGAAAAGACTTTGATACTGGGAGGGATTGGGGGCAGGAGGACAAGGGGACGACCGAGGATGAGATGGCTGGATGGCATCACCGACTCGATGAACGCGAGTCTGAGTGAACTCCGGGAGTTGGTGATGGACAGGGAGGCCTGCATGCTGCGATTCATGGGGTCACAAAGAGTTGGACACGACTGAATGACTGAACTGAACTGAAACTAAACCTACTGAGTCAAAAATTAACGTTTATCCTAACGGCTAACTTGAAGAATCATATGGCAAGCAACAGTTGAAAAACCCAAACCCATTATGAAAAATAAAAAGGATAAAGAAAAAAGAGGAGGAGGGAGAACATGAAAAAGAAATCACACACACACACCCACAAAGGAGGAGGAGATAGACACACACATTACATTAAATATGAGGTTGTATAATCAGAAGTATGAATATGGGGAAAACATTTATTAGATGGCTACTTGATATAAGTATTAACATTATTTCTTAGTTGGATTGGAAAATATGACAGTTTTCTAGAAATCACTTTTAAAATATTGATACTGCATCATAATAGATTTTCTGGCATATGTAAAATGTTGTTCTTTTTTTTTACAATACTCAAAAGTAAATAAAGCCATTTATAGACAGAACACAAAATTTGGCTCTTCAGTGTCACTAAATGAGGTAAGACCAAGTAAGATTTAAGTATTTACTTGAAATAATTTTTACGTACTTCCCAAATTTTTTGAAAACCCAATATTCTAACTCTGGAAACCTTAAGGTAAAAACTATTACTTCATGCAGCTGACTGATTGCAGAGTACTTTGAATAAAATCCAAGTACTATTCATTTGTATTTCAAGTGTTTATGATGAGTTTTTCTTTTGTTACATAGAAACAAAATATTTGAAGGCAATATACTTAAAAAGGTACTTAATACTCTTTGGTAACACATACACAGAAGTGAACAAAGGGTATCTAAAGTATAAAAAGCTTACCAAGGCTTTTATTTATTCTATAAGGTATCAGAAGATCCTCAAAAATATGAGAACATCCTTTATGTTTACCAGCTCTCAAAAAATGATGAAAAAATATAAATATCCGAATTATAAATGAATGACTGAATGAAAAAGCAAGCAAGCAAAAACCTCAAAGAAAATGGGAGATGATAATTATCTCCATTGCTTAGTTTTTAAATTTACATTCAAGACTACATGCTATCAGAGGAGGAGCCATTTGTTAAGGGGTTTCCTTGGAGAAGGGTACTTGACAATGGACCACACTACACAACTACACAATAGAAAGATGAAACAGTGGGTAGCCTAGGATGTATCTGTTAGGTAGCAAATGAGTCACCATAACGTAAAAGCAAGACTATAAATACTGAAAAATATCTTCAATATATGTAACTATCACAACATGTTTATAATCTAAGTTCCTCTTTTTATCCTCAAATATAATTTCTTATTCCTCTATCATGAAGTTTATTAGCCAAATGAGAGGGAAAAAAATCTATGATTCTATTTTTATGAGTAGTGAGACCCAACAAGAGTGCTTAGTGACAAACTTACTAATGAACAAGATGGGATAACTTTCCTAGGAAAGATAGAAAGGAAAAAAGGGGAATATAAGGAGCCAATGGGAGCTGAGAAGGGAATTTAAACTATTGGCAGTCTGCGTAGTAACAGACACATGACAATATCCATCTCTCTGCCTGCTTCCATAGCATCTCCTCTTAAGAAGGAATATGGCTTTCTGCCGCTATGACTGATGCACAGAATCACAGACATGTCACAGCATTAAGGAGCTTCATGACTACGAAGACATGCTGCTTTAAAGGGAACTTTAACTGAGCTTAAACATGGGGCACAGCTGTCAAATTGCACATGGCTCTCTTCCAATCTATTATCATTAAAATGATGTTTTGAACTGATTGTAATTTGAAATGATAGGATTACTACAGGAGCTGGGTTAACTCTGTGTCAAGACTGAAAATCATGAGTTGTCTACTACTAAAAATGTTTATTTTAATCATCCTATGGAAACAAATGTGAACAAAGGTGTTATCGTTTTGAGCATTTAATAAAGTCATTACTAAATTTCACGGAAACCTAAGGATGTTATGCAATAAAAAATATATGATACAACATGGATGAGAGGATAAATCAAAAGATAAGGAAAACTGCATCTTTTATCAACTGGATTTATCAAAACAAAGAAACTAAACTAGTCTTTTCCTTTAGGAACAGTTAAGTTGGTTTTCTGTAGCAAACTTTAAACATTTAATTCACATTATTTTCAAATAAAAACTTGAGTTGTATAGAACAAAAAGATGAAAATATTAAATCTTCTGTGACTTTATTCCCTATATGCATCTGAGAGAATCATAATGTTTTAGCAAAAACATGTGCCATAATTTAAGAAAAAATTAAGTGTTTCTAAGTTTGCAGTACTCTCTGTACGAGCCTGACTAAAAATCAATTTTCCAAAATATTTTTCAATGTAACAGTTTTAATCATCCTGACAAAGTGAAAAACAAGATAAGTAGTATCAGAAATGTGCCTTCATTGAAAGTCACAAAACGTAGATACATCTACAAAGTGGCAGTATTTTTTGTTTATTAATCACAGAATGTTAACAAGCATGTATAAGTAGTAGGTGCTCAATAAATATGTGCTACAAAAATACTGAATTGTGATAGCTGTATCATTTGTAAAATTATAGTTCTACAATATTCAAGATGGATTTTCAGCAGAATAAATATGAAATATTTTCAACAAATAGCTGAAAGAATACAAACTAATCATACATAATTAACAGATTATTAATTATATCACTGGAATTTAAGGTTTTTTGGAATCTATTTTTATTACAAATGTCAGGATCCGAAATTGTCCTCAGCTGAAATCCAGCCTCTTTGCAATATATTATAAGTTAAACAGTATATGAATGAACCTAGAACTTCCGGATGTACAAGTTAGGAATCAAATTGCCAACATTCACTGGATCATAGAAAAAACAAGATAATTCCAGAAAAACATCTACTTCTGCTTCATTGAATAAGAAAAAACCTTTGACTGTGTGGATTGCAACAAACTGTGGAAAATTCTTAAAGAGATAGGGATACCAGATCGCCTTATCTGCCATCTGAGAAACCTGTATGAAGGTTAAGAAGCAAAAGTTACAACAGGACATGGAATAATGGCCTGGATCCAAATTGGGAAGGAGTACATCAAGGCTGTATAATGTTACCCTGCTTATTTAAATTATATGTAGAGTATATCATGTGAAATGCAGGGCTGGATGAAGCAGAAGCTGGAATCAAGATTGCCAGAAGTGTTAATAACCTAAGATATGCAAATGACACCACCCTTATGGCAGAAAGCAAAGAGGAACTAAAAAGCCTTTTGATGAAGGTGAAACAGGAGGGTGAAAAAGCTGCCTTAAAACTCAACATTCAAAATACAAAGATCATGGCATTTGGCCCCATCACTTCATGGCGAATAAATAGGGAAACAGTGACAGATTTACCTTCTTGGGCTTCAAAATCTCTGTGGACAGTGACTATAGCCATGAAATTAAAAGACACTTTCTCCTTGGAAGAAATGCTTTGAGAAAACTAGACAGCATATTAAAAAGTAGAGGCATTACTTTGCCGACCAAAGTCCATATAGTCAACCCTATGGTTTTCCAGTAGTCATGTACAGATGTGTGAGTTAGACCATAAAAAAGGTTGAGCACTGAAGAATGGATACTTTGTAATTGTGGTTTTGGCAAAGATCCTTGAGTATCCCTTGGACTGCGAGGAGATCAAACCGGTCAATCCTAAAGGAAATCAGTCCTGAATATTCACTGGAAGGACTGATACTGAATCTGAAGCTCCAATGCTTTGGCCACTTGATGTGAAGAGACAACTCACTGGAAAAAGACCCTGATGCTGGGAAAGATTGAAGGCAGGAGAAGAGGAGGACTGAGGATGAGATGGTTGGATGGCATCAATGACTCAATGGATAGGAGTTTGAGCAAACTCCGGGAGATGGTGAAGGACAGGGAGGCCTGGCATGCTGCAGTTCATGGGGTCATGAAGAGTTGGACATGACTGAGTGACCGAACAACAAAGACAATAAGTTAAACAGTGGGTCCTAAAGGTCAGGTTATAGTTATACAGTATAACTGCTTTAATCCAACACAAAATAACTCACTGTCCTTTATATTGTCTATTATAGCTGATAGTTTAATTGGAAATGGTTTTCATATTTTAAAAAAGGAGACTGGTCACAATTCATCCAAAATTTTGCTGATTTTGATTATATTTGCTAGATTTAATTAGATTTTGCTAATTTGATTAGATTTGAAGGTAGATTCTATAAAGAAACAAGAATAAATGGTGAACAACACAACTTTACTACAGGTCAGTAATCCTTCTTCATCCCCACAGTGGACTCAGTAATGAAATTATAAACTGTAAGTAAATTATAAATTATAATTCATTAACAAATAACTATGGGGCTTTCCAAGTGGTGTTAATGGTAAAGAACCCACCTGCCAATGAAGGAGATGTTAAGAGACACAGCTTCAATCCCTTGGAGGAGGGCATAACAGCCCACTCCTGTATTCTTGCCTGGAGAATCCCATAGACAGAGAAGCCTGGAAGGTTACAGTCCATAGAGTCACAAAGAGTTGGACACAACTGAATTGACTTGAAAGTGAAAGTCGACCATTGGTGTCCAACTCTTTGCGACCCCATGGACTATACAGTCCGAGGAATTCTCCAGGCCAGAATACTGGAGTCTGTAGCCTTTCCCTTTTCCAGGGGAACTTCACAACCCAGGGATCAAACCCAGGTCTCCCACAATGCAGGCAGATTCTTTACCAGCTGAAGTGACTTAGCACACACAGATATAATAGTATTGTATGTATTGACTCTGACCCCCAGCTCTCCAAAAAAAGCCTAATTGGTCTTAGTTTGATATTTCTGCAAATTAGAGGGAGTTTACAGATAATCAGTACTTCAAGCCTCTGCTGGATAGAGACTTGAGGTGGAGTAGTTGTAAATAGAGTAGGCAGATCACATATGCTGAACCACAACCTCTAATATCACTGCTTAGAAAGATGAGAAGCAGACAGATCAACGTGGAACATGACTGTAAGCATGGGGTGATTTTCTGATCAAAGGAGTCTGGCAGGCTTTGTGACTAAAAGCCAAGATTCAAGCAGAGCTGTGTTGTATAAATAGCAGCAGCAGCAGCCATAGAGCAAAGTACAGTTTAACACGTGCATAATGTAGAAATGACCACTGGCCACTCTGTCCTTTTTGTCACTTAGTCTATGTGGATAGTGATTGCTATAGAAGTGGCATTTTTCATAGAAAAATCAAAGATTTTAATACGACCATTCTTCATTGGGAGAACATATAAGGTCAGCTACGGAACATCAGTTGGCTGTAATCGTAATAGTAAATCTACTTAAACTTGACTGAATACAGCAGGGTTAGATTTCCACCACATGTGAAAATTGAAGATGTTCTGTTTAGTTAAAGTGAAACATAAATATGTTAAAATTAAATAATACATGTAAATTATCTAGGTCAATACCTGTTGCATACAAGTACCAAATAACTGCTTATTCTAATTGCTAATGATAAATTAATAAACTTTCATTGATCCCAAATGATCATGAAGTAAACTGTTCTGTCAAATTACAGTTACACAGAAGGATTAAACATGAGAGAATTATAGTACAATAAAATGTGTGGGACACTAAAATAATCCTGGTTGTGGGAAATTTAAGTTGTCATGGGTAAAGCTGCACTTATCAGCTGATCCATATAAGCAGCTTAGTAAGAAAATACCAATTCTATTTATGAGATTTTGATTTCCAGTCTTCTCTTGAGAAACGCCTGCCCATCAATGGTCTTTCTGAGTTCCACAGTTAGTAAGTTTCAATTCAAAGTGATAAAAAAAAAAAAAAAAGAAGAGCTTGATGCATTGCCAGCAGCTCTGATGTTCTTATTGTTCGTCAAAATTCTAGAAGAAATTCATATATCCAGTTCCTTAATCCACATTATACTTCTTTTCATAAGCCCATACAATACATTAAATTCACATAAGACGTATCTTTAAAAGTTTCCCTCTATTCATTCATTTAGTCACCCACTGATTTTTTAAGCAGATATTTTTGAGGGCATCCTATAGTGTCAGACACTATGCAAGGAAGCAGGGACACAGCAGTGACTCTTACTCACAGGAGGCAGTACTCTTACCCACAAGGAGCTGCCGGTTTCATAGGTAGGCAGATATTATTCAAGTAATCATAAAAATATAAATTACAATAATAATAAGAGTTAAAAGAAGAGTCCTACATTGTGACATGACATTATCTAAGAGAGGGAACCAACTTAAGATAGAGTAAAAAATGGTTTCCTTATGTAACTAATGATTGCCTAGGGGCAAAAAGGAAGATCACTTTTTAAGGAGAGGTCTCCTGTTTGCAGGGCTTCTCTTGTAGCTCAGTCGGTAAAGAATCTGCCTGCAGTGCAGGAGACCCGGGTTCGATCCCTGGGTTGGGAAGATCCCCTGGAGAAGGAAATGGTGACCAACTCCAGTATCCTTGCCTGGAAAATCTCATGGACTGAGGAGCCTGGTGGGCTGCAGTCCATGGGGTTGCAGACAGTCAGGCACGACTGAGCTACTAACACTTATTTATCCTGTTTGCAAAGACTTTGGAACAAGAGAATGCAATGCTACAGGAGCTCCAACTTTCTCCCATTAAAGTAGATGTAGTTCCAAAATTAACCAGAATATGGTACAGAGCAGGGGCAGAACCTTGGCCAAAATTTTCCCTTCTCCAGTCAACTTTCTGTCCTAAACAATGCAAGATGCCAGAATTCTGTGATGACTGAATAACTCCTCTGTATTGAACTATAATGTTCCAGAGTCTAACTGATGACAAGAGCAATAAAGGGACAATAGGTTAATTAGGAAAGAGTCAGCTTTTAGTGACAGACAAATAACATACCAATTGGCACTGGGACAGAATTATATATGCACATATACATCAATTTAGGAGTTTGTCAACACTGTAAAAACCCTGTAAATGTTCTGTTTAAACTATTTAGTCAAGATTGCTCTGGGAAGCATTTTATTTGTTAATTCTCTATCTACGTGTATATATATCCAATATATCCACGGATTTGTGTCTAGTCAATGCTATGGTTCAACCAAAAGTAGGTTAAACTCTGAGACTAGAATACAGTATACATCTCCAAACTTTAGATGGTAATTTAAATTTCAAATAAAACAAAACAAAGGGCGAGCAAGAACAATAATAAAATAATCAGACATTAATATTCCCAAGGTCAAACTTTATTGATTTATACAATTCAAACTCGTATCATTCTTATTTATAACAGGATATGATTTGTTAATTGAGTTGTAAAGTAAATAGCTATTAGACTCTAATGAGACAACAAACATCTAGGCACCAAACTGATCAGAAAGAACAGTGAGGATGCTTTATCATCACATGTAGAATGTGCCTCTACCTACCTAAGACCCCAAAGCACTTTGTTGACTTCAAGCACTTATGCTGACTGATTGTTATTTAAGTTTATATGTTTTCTCCATTAGTGATATTTGTTGTACAAAGAGAAAAATAACGCATCCATCTCTTTTTCAGATTCTATACTGACTAATGCAAATATAGAAAGCCTACAAACAAGTTTATATCTTAAAAAAAAATAGTATATACCAAAAGAATTGAAAGCAGAGACTCAAAACAAATATTTTTAAAGCCATGTTCACAGAAGCTTAAATCACAATAGTCAAAGGTGGCAATAATTCAAGCGTCCATTGACAGATGATGAACAAAATGAAACATACAAATGCAAATAAATATTCAACCTTAAAAATTATGATGCATGCTACAGCATGAAAAACCTTCAAGATATACACTAAATAAATAATCCAGTCACAAAAAGATAAATACTGTAGGATTCCAACTACATGAGATGCTTAGAGTGGTCAAATACATAGAGATGGAAAGTAGAATAGTGGTTGTCAGTGACTGTGGCGAAGGAAAGGATGGGGAGGTACTGTTTAATAAGTACAGAGGTTTAATCTCAAAAGATGAAAAAACTCTGGAATTTGATTCAACATTTAAAAATTTTGAAATGTTTAAAATGGTAACTTTTATGATACATGTTATATCAAAATTAAAAATAACTTCTGACTCTAATCTCTTCCTATACCATCCCATTATTTTTCCTTTATAACACATTTTCCCAGTGACTTATTTGCTCTTATAATTTCCAATTTCCTCATTCTCATTCTCTCTGAACCTACTCAGTCAGACTTTGAATACTAATACTTGACCAAAACTTTTATTCTCAAGGTCACAAAACTTCCACATTACTGAATAAAATGATCCTTTCTCAGTTTTCACCATATTGTAAATATCAGTTCATAACTACACATGCCAGATTGCCTGGAATAGATCTGGGTTGTGTCTCTTGTTCAGATGTAATTAAGAGTGCCCCATATTTCACTTTCAGAAGTGTAACAGATAGGGTGATAAATCTTACTGTGACCCAAACTATCAATACTGTATATAGCTGTTCACTTCCTCCTCATTTAAACATGTTATTTACTTGGCTTCCAAGACACCACACTCCCCTGGTTTTTAATTAACAGTATACTCCTTTGCTGTTTTCTCCTTATCCCAATGAGTTGTTAATTTTGAACTCTTCCAGGGCTTCTTTCAGTCAAACTTTGACAATCTGACCTAGCCTTCTGACCTGAAAAAACAACTATACTTTGCTGACTCCCAAATTCAGGACTCCAGCACGGAGAGCTCTCCATATCAAAATTCATGGAGAAGACTGCTCCATGTTTTCTACAGTTGGATGCACAATGAGTGCACAGTATGAATTCCTCATGCCTACCATTGTCTCCTTCACCTCCTTTCATCTAGTGTTTCAGGCCCAAAACTTTATATATGTTTTTCTTTCTCTATGCCTTTTGCAAATTCTGTATATCAGCACATTCTATATATTCTAACTTCAAAATGTATCCATAAACCAACCATGGTTTTCATCATGATTATCCCCATCCTGATGTGGGCTGCTACTCTCTCTTCTCACATTATTATTGTGTTTTGCTTATTCCTATCCACATTTTTGAGCAAGGGAGGGGAGGAGAATGCAGTCTCTTAACACAGAAGAAGGATCCTATGAAAGTATATATCATAATATACAATCTCTATGCTTAAAACTTCTCATTCCTTTCCAATTTTCTTGGTATGAAAGTCAAAATTTTTCTGCACCACTTATCACAATCTCTATATATTTCATTTATTTATTGTTTTTATTGTATCAATCATCCCACTGGAATATTAGCTCATTGTTTCCACATGAGCAAGCACTTCTGTGTGTTTCATTCATTCACCAGTGCATTTAGCAGACACTCCATTATATTTGTTGAATAAGTATAGGCTGAAGAATTACACAAATAAGAACAGTGACAATAGCTACTTATTAATTAAAATACAGAAATTATTACTTTTTCTTAAAAGCATAGTTTTGCTAAGAACTATACAGGAGATACAAAGAAGAATAGGTCAAGGGCCCTTAGTGAATTCATATTCTATTGGAGATGCAAACAGTTATACTCACCCCCAAGTTCTCTCATTGTTAAGAAGCATCACCATTTATACAGTTGCTTATATCAAAAATTTAATAATTATTCTTAACTTCTTTTATATGTTGCTGCTGCTGCTGCTAAGTCACTTCAGTCGTGTCTGACTCTAATCCATCAATCTTTTCTAGTTAGTGAAAGTGAAAAGTGAAAGTGCAGTTGCTCAGTTGTGTCAGACTCTTTGAGACCCCATTGATTGTAGCCCACCAGGCTCCTCTGTCCATGGGATTTTCCAGGCAAGAATACTGGAGTGGGTTGCCATTTCCTTCTTCTTCTACTTAGCACACCTTAAAAATACATCCTGACTAATTATTCCTCATCATCTCCCAGCTATTACTATGATACAAATCACAATTATTTCAACTGGAGATTTTAGTAGTCTCTTAACTGTTCTCTAGGCTTAGACTATCACTTACAAGCAGCCAGAGCAATGTTTAAAGACCGACAATCTCTCACTCCCTACGGAAAACTTTTCAGAGTTCTCCCATCACACTTGGAATAAAAGCCGGTTTCCTATCCCATGCCTACAATACCCAACTCTCTCAGTACCCTCAATACCATCTTTGACAACTTTTCTCCTTTTTTCATCTTCAGGCAGCTCAGTGTTCTTGCAGTTCCTACCACGTGCACTCGTTGTTCTCTTACTCACATGCTTGCTTGTCCTCAGCCTTTTTCTTCTGATCCTCCTCCCTCACATTATGCAGGACTCAACTAAGCGCCACTGCTTCACTGAGGGCCTGCCTGTACGATCTCTGTTCAAAAAAATCACTCAGCTCTATCAATCCTTAGACTGCACCATTCCTTGATTATTTCATAGAACTTGTCACTGAAACTGGTAAAATTGGTTCCTTTATTGCCCTCTACAATGTAAACTTCATATCAAGGAATTTGTGTACTTGCTACTGTAGCTGAGAACTGGAATAGTAAGTACTGGTTAGAAGATACTCAATATATAATTGTTGATGGAATAAATAAATGCAATATAGTAAATGCTTTAACAGAAGCACTTATTCAATCATTGTTATCAAGTACCTACTCTCTACCAGGCATTTTTTCAGAGATTGTGTTTACAAAAGAAATAAAACATTACACTGTCTATTGGAAAAAGAACAAGAAAGTGAAGTCACTTAATCGTGTCCAGCTCTTTGCAATACTATGGATAGTAGCCTACCAGGCCCCTCAGTCCATGGAAATTTTCCAGGCAAGAGTACTGCAGTGGGTTGCCATTTCATTCTCCAGGGAATCTTTCTGTCCCAGAGATTGAACCTGTGTCTCCTGCATTGTAGGCAGATGCTTAAAGTATAGTCCATTTTGAGTGTCAGACACAAAAGGAATAGGTGATAAAATATAAAGCCACAATAAAAAAAGTTTAAAATACTATTAGAAATGAATAAAAAGGAATATTTCTATCTGAGACAGAAATGATATACAAGAGGAATACACTGCTGTAAGGTGCTTTGAAGGAATTTACAATTAAGGAAAGAAATAGTATTCTGGACCATAACCAAGGCTAAGCATCAAATAACTGGTGCTTTCAAACTGCTGCACTGAAGAAGACTTGAGATTTTCTTGGACAGCAAGAAAGGCAAACCAGTCCATCCTAAAGGAATTCAACCCTGAATATCCACTGGGAGGACTGATGCTGAAGCTGAAATTTCAATTTGACCACCATATGCAAAGAGCCTATTCACTGAAAAAGACCCTGATGTGGGAAATATTCAGGGCAGGAGGAGAAGGGGACAACACAGGATGAGACAGATGGTTGGGTGTCATCACTGACTCAATGAACATGCATTTGAGTGAACACACAGAGATGATGAAAGACAGGGAAGCCTGGCATGCTGCAGTCCATGTAGTCACAACAGTTGACAAGACTTAGCGACTGAACAACAACATGATAGAAGCCAGACAGCAAACATGAAGACAACAGAAATATTGCATACACATAAGAGATATAGTGATTTCCCTTAATCTAATCATGATGTACTTCCATGGTAGCTCAGTGGTAAGTAATATGCCTGCTAAGCAGGAGACATGGGTTTGATCCCTGGGTCAGGAAGATCCTCTGGAGAAGGAAATGGCAACCCACTCCAGTATTCTTGCATGGAAAATCTCATGGACACTGGAGCATGGAGGGCTAGTCCGTGGGGTCCCAAAAGAGTCAGACATGATTTAGCAATTAAACAAAACAAATCAGATAATACAATTTTAAGCTGTCAGGTACATTGTCAGTAAGAATCTGTACTCACCACAGTTGTGACAATTTTTCTTAATATAATTAATTAGCAAAGTTTCTTCTGATTATTTTGCACATGCAAATGACATATATAATGGTATATTTTTTATTTTAAAAGTTTCCTTCTTTCATATTTTTAATTGAAATTTTTCTTATTAACACAATATGTTTTTAGCATCCGTGACATTTTTTAAACGGCCACAAAGATATTGTGCCATTAAGTTAATGAAAGTCCTGTTCAGAGATTCAATGTTCTAATCTCTGATTTCCTAGAGGAGAGTTAAACTCCTTTACTATACAAGAATTCCACCAGCACTTTCTGGCATGAAGCTGAGAGAGAAATTATCATTCTACACTTCCCCTATTTTTATTTAATGTTGAATGAATTTTATCTACTGCTCAATATAATTAATGCTAGTTTCTGTAATTCTTTACTTCTAAAATATAAAAAGATTTCAAAAAGTGCTTGTAACATTCCTTTGTGAACAATACTCTTTAGAAATGAAACTTCTGATTAAAGATATACATTGCAACAGAATATATTTTCAGTGCATATTTATTAGTAAGTGATTACCAAGTACCCTTCTTCTTTAACTCTTATTATTATTATTATGACTATTATTATTATTACCATCATCATCAGTTTTACTGGTATGATCAGTAATCTAGTATAAAATAAATATAATTCTACTCCCCTTTTTCTCTAATATAAATATCCATATAGAAAAAGAGCCCTAATTGGCTCCTATATATATTCTACATTTTTGCTATCCTCAAATGAAACTTTTAGTTTTTTTCTACTTTAATGACAAATAATTTCCAGCCAAAAAAGAAAGGAAAAAGAAAAAGCACAACTTTAATGAACTCTTGGATGCCAGTCAGCATGATTATTTCAAGAATCTGTTTGCTCATAAGATTTTCTCAAGCCACTTGCCAAACTTTAATGATCTACTGCTAACCATATCAGGAAAAGCTGTGATTTTCAAGTTAGCTGAGGTTAAAACTTAATAAAGACAATAATTATCTCAACTGCTACAAAAATTAGATTAAAAAAATACACCTTATTAACTTTTTCTGACCTGGGACAACTGTGATATTTAATAGGTTTAGGAAAGCAAATACAAGTGGATAATCTTTTTCAAGGGGCAATCTCAACATATTCCTGCAAAGAATCTACCATTTACTTTTTTTCCTACATGCTTTCTGCTCAGCAGCACTAGCCTGAATCCCAAACGAACTTAGTAGCACATCGTCCTAACAGGTGACTCTCTCCATTACTCCATCACAGAGAGACCTATAGAAATTTACTTTTTTCTATAACTCTGCTATATTTTCTCTTACAATCTCATCTCACAGAATGCAACTTTCACAGCCACTTCAGTGCACATACATGTATGATTTTGAATGTGCAAAGAAAATCCTTTCTCCTCTGTTTTAATTATCTAAATTGTACCCATTCATCACAGTCAGTATCCCAATTTTTATAAAAAATATTTTATTAACAGACATTCTGAAAGGTTTTTCTTTCTCATGAAGTCATATTACAACCATGGTCAGCTTAATAAAGTTGACAATAACTACGTACGAAATATTTCTAGTCCTGAGCTAAAATATAAATCTCTTTTTGATATCTTCATGCTTTTATTTCTTATCTCTGTGAATAGACTATTATTTCCTGGAGACTAGGGAAAATGATTCACACTTCTTGAATTTCTAGAGTTCAAAGCTCAATATCATCTACCTTATTTAGCTCAATAAACACCATGATTACTAGACAGTATATGTAGCAGAGATACATGGTCATTTTATTAAGTACTTAAACCTCCTTACAGTTTATCCTATCTTAACAATGTAGGAAAAAATCATTCTTAGCATTAACTCACAGCTGTAAATGTCATAAGCTGAGTAAAAACATACAATGCTTGGAATGTTCAGAGGAACAGATATCATGCTGCTCCGGAACCGGGCAACAGACAGTTTACTGGAGGGGTTGGCATTTAAGCAGATTACTGAAAAGTGCACTGGATTGAAAAAAAAAAGTAAAATGATCCTGGGAAATAAGCTGCTGATATCCCCTGGAGAGTGAATGGCTACCCACTCCAGTATTTTTGCCTGGGAAATCCTATGGACAGAGGAACCTGCTGGGCTACAGTCCAAGGGGTTACAAAGACTCAGACACAACTGAGTGAGTAACACATGTTATCAGATATGCAAAGAACATCAAGAATTCTTTTAAAGAATCTTTGCTAATGAGATCAAGGCATTTGAACAGGACAATAAACTGTAATCTAATGCAAGAAGATTTGTTTTTTTCTCCTTTCAGATGGGGTAGACTAATTTAATGTACAATTAAGTTTCCAGTACCAAGATGTTATAATAGTAATTGCTTAATCACTAAAACAACCTTAGTAAATTCATTTGGCTGAAACTCCGAAAGCAGAAACTCCACCTTGTTTAAAATTACAATCCTTGAAATTCAAGTGAAAATTTTTTTTAGAATATATTATTTGCTAAGCATAACAAAGATTGTCAAACTGATGAAATGAGTTAGATGCAGAAAGACAAGCACCATATGATACCACTTATATGTGGAATGTTTCCACTTATGTGTGGAAACAAAAAAAAATTAGTAAAAATGAACTTATAAACAAAAAAAAAGCAGAGTCATGGATGAAGAAAGCAAACTTATGGTTAGCAGGGGATAAACAGGTAATAAACAGGGAGACTGAGACTGACATACACATACTACTATATATAAAATGGGCTTCTCTGTGGGTCAGTCAGTAAAGAATCTGCCTGCAATGCCAGAGACCCAGGTTCGATTCTGGGTCAGGAAGATCCTTTGGAGAAGGGAATGGCAAGATACTCCAGTATTTTTACCTGGAGAATTCCACGGACAGAGGAGCCTGGCAGGTTACAGTCCATGGGGTCACAGAGCGTCAGACACGACTGAGTGACTCACACACACACACACACACACACACACACAAATATTAAAAAAAGATGACTAGTAAGAACCTGCTGTATAGTACAGGGAATTTTATTCAATGCTCTGTAATGGCTTATAGGAGAAAAAATCTTTTAAAAAATGAATATATGTATATGTGTGACTGATTCAGTTTGCTGTACACCTGAAATTAATACAGCTTTGTAAATCAACTATCAGTTTAGCTCAGTTGCTCAGTCATGTCCAATTCTTTGGGACCCCATGGACTGCAGCACACCAGGCTTCCATGTCCATCACCTGCAACACACCAGGCTTCACTGTCCATCACCAACTCCCAGAGCTTGTTCAAATTCATGTTATCAAGTCGGTGATGGCATCCAATCATCTCATCCTCTTTCATCCCCTTCTCCTCCCGCCTTCAATCTTTCCCAACATCAGGGTTTTTTCCAGTGAGTCAGTTCTTTGCATCAGGTGGTCCAAGTATTGAGTTTCAGCTTCATCATCAGCCCTTCCAATGGATATTCAGGATAAATATCCTTTAGGATTGACTGGTTTGATCTCCTTGCACTCTAAGAGACTCTCAAGAGTGTTCTCCAACACCACAATTCAAAAAATAAATTTGTCAGTGCTCAGCCTCTTTATGGTCCAACTCTCACATCCATACATGACTACTGGGAAAAACCATAGCTTTTACTAGACGGACCTTTGTCTATAAAGTAATGTCTCTGCTTTTTAATATGCTGTATAGTTTTGTCATAGCTTTTTTTCCAAGGAGCAAGTGTCTTTTAAAATTTCATGTCTGCAGTCACCAACTGCAGTGATTTTGGAGCCCCCCAAAATAAAGTCTTCCACTGTTTACATTGTGTGCCATGAAGTGATGGGACTGGATCCCATGATCTTCATTTTTTGAATGCTGAGTTTTAAGCCAGCTTTTTCACTCCCTTCTTTCACTTTCACCAAGAGGCTTCGCTGTCTGCCATAAGCATGGTGTCATCTGCACATCTGATATTGATATTTCTTCCTGCAATCTTGATTCCAGCTTGTGCTTTATTCAGCCCAGAATTTCACATGATGTATTCTGCATATAATTTAAATAAGCAAGGTAACAAAACACAGCCTTGATGTACTCCTATCCCAATTTGGAACCAGTCCGCTGTTCCATGTCTGGTTCTAAATGTCGCTTTTAGACCTGCATACAGGTTTGTTGGGAGGCAGGTAAGGTGGTCTGGTATTCCCATCTCTTTAAGAATTTTCCACAGTTTTTTGTCATCCACACAGTCATATCTTTGTACCAAAAATTAACTATACCAGCTTTCTTACTTAGAATATTTCTTTCTTAGAACACTTCTTCTAATGTATCAAGTAGATTTGTGCATGCATGTTATACTCAGTAAAACTATCTACTATTATGAAATAAACTTTTCTGTTAACTCTTTAATATTTATCCATTTGATTTTAGTGTGGCAATATCTAGCTATGGTAGAAAATATTGGCAGAAAATCTTCAAGAAATGTGTCTTTTAACTTCTAAAAATGTGAAATATTTGATATTGGTTTTAATAAAAGATAATTTTTAATAAAACTTTTAGATTACATGAATTTCTAAACTAATATAATCAGACAAGGTGGTTCTTTCACAATTAATTGAATTTACAAAGTAGAAATGAAATTGTTTAACTGTAATAGAAATATATTTTTAGAATAGTTTAAATACTTTCTCACTTTGCAGTAAAAGTATGATCATTTGGTTCTTAACTAAATTATTAAAAAAAAAAAACACACTGACAAGTTAATTCATAATTTATCCAAAAGCCAATTTCAAAATAAATTACTGGAAAAGGGTACATATATTAGCATGTTATTCTGCTTAAAAGTCATATAAAAGATAAAGAAAACTGTCTTATGATCCAAGAATTAAGAGTTCAAAATTTAATTCCCAGTAAAGTCTATGCCTATATCTAGAAACAAACCTGTAACACTGATGCAAATGTCCTCTGATTGCTTTATTTGTCTTCCCTGTAATTCTAATCACAATCTCAAATTATTTGTAAGAAAATATTCATTAAGATAAGACTTTAGAAGTGCAGCAGGAAGAAATTTTAAACACTGATGACAGTATGGATCTACAAATTTCCACTGGGACTAGCTGTTGGCTCCCAACCTAGTAGACTGGTTTGTAGATCTGGCCAAACAGAGTAGAGGCTGAAGGCATGACTTGTTCACTGAAACCTGAAATGACATACACCTTGGACAGGGTATTAAGGTGCTTGCAAAATTTTTATAGTAAAGAGAGAAGGCACTTTCCAGATGTTTTAGCTAGCGTTCATTTCTTGCCACACAGTAGTTGGCAACCCCTGAATTGTATTATCTGCTTCTAGTAAAGAAAAAGTAAGTTACTGCTGCACATGTGCTCAGTCGCTTCAGTTGTGTCCGACTCTATGCAACCCTATGGACTGTAGCCTGCCAGGCTGCTCTGTCCATGGGTTTCTCCAAGGCAAGAATACTGGAATGGGTTGCCAAGCCCTCCTCCAGGGGGTCTTCCTGGTCCAGGGATCCAATCTGTGGTGTCCCCTACGTCTTTTGCATCACAGGTGGATTCTTCATCACTGAGCCACCCAGGAAGCCCAAATTACTGACTAACTATGGTCAGTTAAAATAACTTCTGAAAAAAGGAAAAAAATGGATATTCCAAAATGCATTCCTGCTGTCCTTACACCTCTAATCTAATTCAAGTAAATTGCATTCCTCCAGAGTGAGGGATCTTTATGACTGATGGACAGGCTGGAGCACCTGAAATAGGACTAAATTTCTATTGGCACTATAAAAGTAGTATGCAACTCTTTTACATAATGAAAGAGTGGAGACAAGAGCTGGAAAATAGGGACATGGAAAAGAATATAAATGAATTCTAGACAAAAATTAAGGGTGTGTGTGTCGGCGGGGGGGATTCTGATAGGTTTAAGTAATATAGTGAGGCCTGATGAATTAAAAAGAACACTCATTTAAGAAATATCCCGCAAGCACTTCCTTGATGGTACAGCAGGTAAGAATCCATCTGCAAATACAACAGATAAGGGTCTGATCCCTGGTCAAGGAAGATTCCATATGCCTTGAGTAACTAAGCCCATGTTCCCCAACTACTGAGCCTGTTTGCTGCAACTAGTGAAGACTGTCCTCTGTAATAAGAGAAGCTGTCATAATAAGAAGCCGTCATAATAAGAAGCCCGTAGACTACAACAGGATAAAGCCTATATAAAGCAACGAAGACTCAGCATAGCCAAAAATAAATTACATATTCAGAGCAGAAAAAGAAATAAAAGGAACCCAAATTGGAAAAGTAGTAAAACTTTCACTGTTTGCAGATGATATGATCCTGTATGTAGAAAACCTAAAGACTCCACAAGAAAATTACTAGAGCTAATCAATGAATATAGTAAAGTTGCAGGATATAATATCAACACACAGAAAACGTTTGCATTCCTATACACTAATAATGAGAAAATAGAAAGAGAAATTAAGGAAACAACTCCATTCACCACTGCAATGAAAACAATAAAATACTTAGGAATAAATCTACCTAAAGAAACTAAAGATCTATATAACATTGGTAAAAGAAATCACGGAGGACACTAATAGATGGAGAAATATGCCATGTTCATGGATTGGAAGAATCAATATAGGAAAATGAGTATACTACCCAAAGCAATCTACAGATTCAATGCAATCTCTATTAAGCTACCAACGGTATTTTTAACAGAGCTAGAACAAATAATTTCACAATTTGTATGGAAACACAAAAAACCTCGAATACCCAAAGCCATCTTGAGAAAGAAGAATGGAACTGGAGGAATCAACCTGCCTGTCTTCAGGCACTACTACAAAGCCACAGTCATCAAGACAGTATGGTACTGGCACAAAGACAGAAACAGAGATAATGGAACAAAATAGAAAGCCCAGAGGTAAACCCACGCACCTATGGACACCTTATCTTTGACAAAGGAGGCAAGAATATACAATGAAGAAAAGATAATCTCTTTAACAACTGGTGCTGGAAAAACTGGTCAACTACTTGTAAAAGAATGAAAGTAGAACACTTTCTAACACCATACACGAAAATAAACTCAAAACGGATTAAAGATCTAAACATAAGACAAGAAACTATAAAACTCTTAGAGGAAAACACAGGCAAAACACTCTCAATATAAATCACAGCAGGATCCTCTATGATCAGCATCCCAGGATATTGGAAATAAAAGCAAAAATAAACAAATGGGATCCAATTAAACTTAAAAGCTTTTGCACAACAAAGGAAACTATAAGCAAGGTGAAAAGACAGCCTTCGGAATGGGAGAAAATAATAGCAAATGAAGCAACTGACAAACAACTAAACTCAAAAATATACAAGCAACTCCTGCAGCTCAATTCCAGAAAAATAAATGACCCAATCAAAAATGGGCCAAAGAACTAAATAGACATTTCTCCAAAGAAGACATACAGATGGCTAACAAACACATGAAAAGATGCTCAACATCACTCATTATCAGAGAAATGCAAATCAAGAACACAGTGAGGTATCATTTCAGGCCAGTCAGAATGGCTGTGATCCAAAAGTCTACAAGCAATACATGTTGGAGAGGATGTGGACAAAAGGGAACCCTCTTACACTGTTGGTGAGAATGCAAACTAGTACAGCCACTATGGAAACAGTGTGGAGATTCCTTAAAAAATTGCAAATAGAACTGCCTTATGACCCAGCAATCCCAGTGCTGGGCACACACACCAAGGAAACCAGAATTGAAAGAGACATGTGTACCCCAATGTTCATCGCAGCACTGTTTATAATAGCCAGGACATGGAAGCAACCTAGATGTCCATCGGCAGATGAATGGATAAGAAAGCTGTGGTACATATACACAATGGAGTATTACTCAGCCATTAAAAAGAATACATTTGAATCAGTTCTAATGAGGTGGATGACGCTGGAGCCGATTATACAGAGTGAAGTAAGCCAGAAAGAAAGACACCAATACAGTATACTAACACATATATATGGAATTTAGAAAGATGGTAATGATAACCCTGTATGCAACACAGCAAAAGAGACACAGATGTATAGAACAGTCTTTTGGACTCTGTGGGAGAGGCGAGGGGGGGGATGATTTGGGAGAATGGCATTGAAACATGTATATTATCATGTAAGAAACAAATCACCAGTCCAGGTTCGATGCAGGATACAGGATGCTTGGGGCTGGTGCACTGTGATGACCCAGAGAGATGGTATGGGGAGGGAGGTGGGAGGGGGGGTTCAAGATTGGGAACACATGTACACATGTGGCAGACTCATGTTGATGTATGGCAAAACCAATACAATATTGTGAAGTAATTAGCCTCTAATTAAAATAAATAAATTAAATTAAAAACAAAAAAAAACACACACCAAAAAGATCTGATGGTTTCAGTGGTCCCATAGTACTTGCCAAATCAGGTGTTGGTCATTGTTTGAGAGTCCTGAGGCAGGCAGAGCCTATATCTAGGGTTGAGAAAATCAACCGGGGGGGAATAGGCAAGATTTCACCTGGTTCCTGGAAAGGAGAAAGATTTTGTGTCAACTGGTAAAAGAGACACCTGCACATCAATTTCATGATTTAGCTACTTAAATCTTCCCAGCAACCAGAGTAAAATATAGATGGGAAAAAACTAAAATCATGGTATCCAGTCCCATTATTCATGGCTAATAGAAGGGGGGAAAGTTGAAGCAGTGACAGATTTTCGTTTCTTGGGCTCCAAAATCTCTGCAGACAGTGACTGCAGCCACGAAATTAAAAGTCACTTGCTCCAAGGAAAGCTGTGATAAACCTAGTTCAGTTGTGTTCAGTTCGTCGCTCAGTCATGTCTGACTCTTTGCGACCCTATGAATCGCAGCACGCCAGGCCTCCCTGTCCATCACCAACTCCCAGAGTTTACTCAGACTCATGTTCATCAAGTCAGTGATGCCATCCAGCCATCTCATCTTCTGTCGTCCCCTTTTCTTCCTGCCCCCAATCCCTCCCAGCATCAGAGTCTTTTCAAATGAGTCAACTCTTCGCATGAGGTGGCCAAAGTACTGGAATTTCAGCTTTAGCATCATTCCTGAAATCCCAGGGCTGATCTCCTTCAGAATGGACTGGTTGGATGTCCTTGCAGTCCAATGGAATCTCAAGAGTCTTCTCCAAAACCACAGTTCAAAAGTATCAATTCTTTGGCGCTCAGCTTTCTTCACAGCCCAACTCTCACATCCATACATGACTACTGGAAAAACCACAGCCTTGACTAGATGGACCTTAGTCGGCAAAGTAATGTCTCTGCTTTTCAATACGCTATCTAGGTTGGTCATAACTTTCCTTCCAAGGAGTAAATGTCTTTTAATTTCATGGCTGTAGTCACCCTAGAGAGTGTATCAAAATGCAGAGTCATCACTTTGCCAACAAAGGTCCACATAGTCAAAGCTATGGTTTTTCTAGTAGTCATGTGTGGTTGTGAGAGTTGGATTATAAAGAAAACTGAGCAACAAAGAATTGATATTTTTGAACTGTGGTGTTGGACAAGACTCTTGAGAGTCCCTTGGACTACAAGGAGATCAAACCAGTCAATCCTAAAGGAAATCAACCCTGAATATTCATTAGAAAGACTGATGTTGAAGCTGAAGCTCCAATACTTTGGACACCTGATGCAAAGAGTCAACTCACTGGAAAAGAACCTGATGCTGAGAAAGACTGAAGGCAAAAGGAGAAGGGGGAGGCAGAGGATGTGATGGTTAGACAGCAACATTAACTAAATGGACATGAAATTGGGCAAACTGAGGGAGACTGTGACGGACATGGAAGCCTGGTGTGCTGCAGTTCATGTGGCTGCAAAGAGTAGCACAAGGCTTAGCAACCAAACAACAAAAACACCAGCTGCATATCAAGAGATTGAGCTCCCCAATTAATTTGCATAATACTATTAGAGATGTTTTAATTCTGTGCCTAATAAATTAAAATTTTAAGTTGCTTTTAATTTTGTAATGCTTTATTTATTCCTGGACAATCTATTCATTAGTTAATAACTTTGAAATTGGCTGAATCCACTAGAGCATCTTTATTTATTTAGTATTTATTTATTTATGCTTTTCTGTGCTGGGTCTTTGTTGCTGTGCATAGGCTTTCTCTAGCTGTGGCAAGCTGGGGCTACTCTCTAGTTGCAGAGCACAGGCTTTAGCCTTGTGGGCTTCAGTAGTTGCAGCACTCAGAGGCTCACTGAGTGCTCTTGGCTCTTGGCTCCAAAGCACAGGTTCTACAGCTGTGGCACAAGGGCTTAGTTGCCCTGTGGCATGCAAGAACTTCCTGGACCAAGAATATGCTGTTGTTCCCTGTATTGCAAGATGCTTTCTTAACCACTGAACAACAAACGAAGCCCAAGCGTCTTTCTTAAAATGAGAAATTGAGGACATTCTTTTGAAAAGAAAATTATTTTCTAATATTATTATTTTCATCTGTTTAGAAATTTTCTTTTTCATAATAAGTTTTGTTATCTTTGTTATTTAAGCATAATTCGTACATATAAATGCCCTTTAATGCCCATGAAGTGTGGTGCTTTCTTCTAAATAGGCTCCTGGAATTCATTGTGTTTTGCAATCAATTGTGAGTTGACTTTGACTCACTTAACAATGCTAGTTCTCAGTTTTCAACAATACTATATTTCTATACAAACCTAAAAGACTACTGAAAAGCAAGTATAACTAAATCATTCATGCAAATGTGTATTTTTTTTCTTCATTACCACTTCAATCTTACCTATAGTCAATAGGTATATCCCTCTCAACCTGACACATACACCACCTTCTAAATATCTTCCTTCATTTTATTTGCATCTCATTTCATCTTGAGTCATAAAATATTTACCTTCTTTTAGACCAGTTTTTCATCCTCATTGAGCTCATGATACCCTGATTATTTTTTAATTTAAGTATGTAGTAAATGTTCAACTTTGCCGTTGTATTTATTACTTAGATAGTATAAGATATAGGAAGTGATTTTTAAAAGCAATGAGAATTTTTCATTTCCTGGAATAAAAAACAAATATATACCACAATCCTTTGTCATAAAAAAATTTACATGTGTTAAAATTTACACACCACCATAAAGATGACAGGTACTTAAATTTTGCAAGTAATAAAACAGAAACAAACAGGGAGTTTAAATGTGTATGAGAACAAAATTTGAAAACAAGGATTGTGTAGGAAAGTAACCTGTGATGACTTGTAAGAGACAAAAAACTTATAAATATTTATAACTTTCAGATTCTTAAAACACATATTTAGCTACTTCTCTTCTGATGAAATAATCAGCTAAATTTTAAAATGTCTTACATTAAAAATCTTTTTGGANTTTTTTTTAGGATGAATTGATTACCAGACACTGAATACTTAATTTAATGCATGTTTTAGTGCACTTTATGTGACGCAAATTAATTTGCAATAGAGGCAGGAAGCCTATCTCTAAGGTAATTAGTCATGGTCAAGTCTTAATTATCTTCTTAAATAGGAAAACAACAGATTTATAAAGATATCTACTATGGTATTCTTGAGGAGTACTTTCTCTTATTTATTAATAACTCTTCCCACTAAAATAAAACATTCTATGATATAGATTTCAATGCAAGGACTCTGAAATAATGATGCCTATTTTTGAACACCTACAATTTTTCAGGCTCTGTGCATTCCTTCCAATCACACCACAAGGTGCTTTTATTTCTATTTTATACATGAAGAAAGTGAGCCTCTGAGGTGTTAAGTAACTAATGCAGTGTAAGAAAACTTGAATGAGTAAGTCTAAGATTCCAGTACAATTGGACACGACTTAGTGACTGAACAACAACCTATTCTGCTACATTGTCAACCAGGGATTTTGTTTTTTTGTTTATTAAGTGCATCCATAATTACCAGGAATATATATGAGTTTACATCCACATCTGAGTATATGCACACAGTATTTGTAACTGAGATTTATTATATATCAACAAGATATGATCACCATTTTCCTAGACAACAATTTTATCTTGGAAACTTGGTTACAAAGACAGAGTTGTATTTCACAAGAGCAATAATCATATTTACAAAATAAGTGCAAAAGTGAGTTGACTTTAATCTACTGAATAACCTTAAAGTGACTGAATAACCTTAAAAGGACTGAATAACCTTAAATTGACCAACTATTAATTTCAACAAGATATGATCACCATTTTCCTAGACAACAATTTTATCTTGGAAACTTGGTTACAAAGACAGAGTTGTATTTCACAAGAGCAATAATCATATTTACAAAATAAGTGCAAAAGTGAGTTGACTTTAATCCACTGAATAACCTTAAAGTGACTGAATAACCTTAAAAGGACTGAATAACCTTAAATTGACCAACTATTAATTAATTGTTCTTCCCTGGTGGCTTAGAGAGTAAAGAGTCTGCCTGCAATGCAGGAGACCAGGGTTCAATCCCTGGGTGGGGAAGATCCTCTGGAGAAGGAAATGGCAACCACTACAATATTCTTGCCAGGAAAATCCAATGGACAGAGGAGTCTGGCAGGCTACAGTTCATGGCGTCGCATGGGGCCACAAAGAGTAAGACACCACTAAGTAACTTCACTCACTCATTAATTAATTGACATTTCTTATTCTTTTTTACAGTACATGGTGATTAAGAGTATATTGTGTGCCTGGCACTGTACCCTAGGCTAAATTCAACATGAGATTTGTCCTTGGTATTTTGGGAGCTTTGAGAAAGGGATGTGAGGTGATAGATTGGTAGCTGAGGCTGAGAGGTGAGTGTTAGCCTGAAGAAGGGACGTTTAGAGGGGGAAAGAGAAGTGCAGGAATATTTAAGATTCAGAGAAAGTGAGAGAAAAGGACTTAGAATGAAGACCATCTTGCTTTTTTTTCTGAGGAACTTAAAGAAGTGCACTGTTTTTGGATAATAGAGTCCATTGTAGGGAAACGTAGCACATGAAAAGAGAGATTAAAAAAAATTCAACAAGATATGATCACCATTTTCCTAGACAACAATTTTATCTTGGAAACTTGGTTACAAAGACAGAGTTGTATTTCATAAGAGCAATAATCATATTTACAAAATAAGTGCAAAAGTGAGTTGACTTTAATCTACTGAATAACCTTAAAGTGACTGAATAACCTTAAAAGGACTGAATAACCTTAAAGTGACCAACTATTAATTAATTGTTCTTCCCTGGTGGCTTAGAGAGTAAAGAGTCTGCCTGCAACGCAGGAGACCAGGGTTCAATCCCTGGATGGGGAAGATCCCCTGGAGAAGGAAATGGCAACCCACTACAATATTCTTGCCAGGAAAATCCAATGGACAGAGGAGTCTGGCAGGCTACAGTTCATGGCGTCGCATGGGGCCGCAAAGAGTTGGACACCACTAAGTAACTTCACTCACTCATTAATTAATTGACATTTTTTATTCTTTTTTATAGTACATGGTGATTAAGAGTATATTGTGTGCCTGGCACTGTACCCTAGGCTAAATTCAACATGAGATTTGTCCTTGTTATTTTGGGAGCTTTGAGAAAGGGATGTGAGGTGATAGATTGATAGCTGAGGCTGAGAGATGAGTGTTAGCCTGAAGAAGGGACGTTTAGAGGGGGAAAGAGAAGTGCAGGAATATTTAAGACTCAGAGAAAGTGAGAGAAAAGGACTTAGAATGAAGAACATCTTGCTTTTTTTTCTGAGGAACTTAAAGAAGTGCACTGTTTTTGGATAATAGAGTCCATTGTAGGGAAAAGTAGCACATGGAAAGAGATGAAAAAAGANAGAGAAGTGCAGGAATATTTAAGACTCAGAGAAAGTGAGAGAAAAGGACTTAGAATGAAGAACATCTTGCTTTTTTTTCTGAGGAACTTAAAGAAGTGCACTGTTTTTGGATAATAGAGTCCATTGTAGGGAAAAGTAGCACATGGAAAGAGATGAAAAAAGATGAGATTTGAGTGTGCATTGCCTTCTAAGTCACATTAATAAAGCTGAAATTTATGTGGTGCCACTGAAGGGAATGCCATGAGTAGGCTTTATATTTGTTCACTCACTCATTCAACAATATTCATTAAAGGCTTGCTCTGTGCGCTGTGCACCAGGCCCAGGCTTCTGGCTTTGGAACTACTGACGGCAGTGAATTCATCACTGTCAGGGTCCTTTCCCAAAAAGAGCTTATTATCTGGATTGATGACTTTGAAAGGGTAATATGTTGCAATATAAATAATACATTGTAACAAAGAAAGACCAGATAGAGGAGGTGGAAGAAGAAGCACACAGGGATAATTTCAGGGAGGCCTGGCCTGCTGCGATTCATGGAGTTGCAAAGAGTCGGACACGACTGAGCGACTGAACTGAGCTGAACTGAAGGACACAGGATCTAGCAACAAGGAAGTCTTGGTGACAGAGATAGGGATATATTGGATGGTGGAGGCATTTAGACCCTAACTTCTTTTGTAGAGGTGGGACTTGATGGAAAACAGGTACAATGTATACTCATCACTGTATTTCCAGCCCTTGTTTCCTAATTTAACCTTGAGTCTGAATCATCATCTTTGCAGGGTTATTGATTCCAAGAAATCTTGATTTTAAAGAGTGTCCAACATCTACCTAACTTATTAATAGGTCCTTTATCACAATATTTTAAATTTTCAGTTACTATTTTAAATGTGCAATTAATGAAAACCTTGACTCTTTGGACATTTTTCTTTTCAGTATTGTTGAGGTAGAGTCACATTCAGTTAAATTATGCTTAGCATGGTGATGATGAGTGGTTAGTGAATCTCTCTTTGCCCCAAGTATCTACTAATGTAGTTAAAAGTTTACAAGATGGTCACTTCTCAAGTTGATGGCCTATTTCAGTAACTATTCCGTGCATTGATTTTTCTGTGCTGTGAAATTGGTTCTTACATAGACAGGCTTGTGCTATAGCATTTCATAGGAAAATGTTTCTTCTTCACAGTGTTCAAAACAAAAATGTTCAAATGTTTGCTTAACTTTTCTTTCCTACCCTTAACAGAAAAAGTAAGTAAATTCACTCATTTCCTGGCTTTAGTGTGCTCTTTAGTTTCTAAATTTATAGTAAGTTTATAAAGTACATGCTTTTAAAACTATATTATTGGTTTATACAAAGATAAATATAGTCAATATTCTATCTAGTTACTTTTTAAATATTGAAGGTAGGATGCAATTTGCAAAACAGTTCATTCATCTACTATACTCTTGGAACAACAATATTAACATTCATACTCTCTGTTTATAGACCCTCATTTTCTTGCAAAAAAAAAAGGTATTTGGAGATTTGAAAGTTTCAATTTTGTATTTATATATATCTGACAGGAACACATTTCAGAATAAATTCTATTTCTAGCTCCCCTGACAATTTTTAATGTCTAAGCTTAATTTTTTATTAGTTTTGTTATGATTTATCTGATAGAAGTCACAGAGTTTAGATTTAAATTTACGTTTAACTTCTCTTCCATTAAAATTTGTTTTAGTAGACTGTCTAATCTTTGCTCTGAAGTGTTAAACATTCAAACTTCAGTAACATTATATTATAAATCATGAAAAAGCTTGACAGCTTTGGAGAAAAAAGTATAGAATTATTTCTTCAAATTGTCATAATGCTTTAATGTCTTAAACTTTAAGTAAAAATTAAAGTATATGACAAAGTGTTTAATATTTCTTAGATATCCTAGGGCCACTCCTATTTCTAATTTGATATATTTTATTTATTAAAAATTTCAACTTTATTTGCTTAGTTCACTTTTTTCCATCTTCTTTTTCTTATTTCTAGCAATATACTTAACACCACAGTTGCACAAATGAAAAACAGAATAAAAATCCTCAGTCAAAACCTCTGAGGACCTCCCTGGTAGATTTTATGAGGACTTCCCTGGTAGTCCAGTGGTTAAGAACTTGAGCATTTCCAGTCACAGGTGTGAGTTTGATCCCTGATCAGGAAACTAAGATCCCATGTGCCTTGTGGGGTAGTCAAAAACAAATAAAGTAAAAAATACTTCTGTTTTATGCATTTCCTTTGATTCAATATATTAGTGTTTACAGCATGCAACAGTTAATGTAAGCTAATGGGTACCTTAAATGATCAAACATTTTAATTTACTAATAAACTATTTAAGTACTCGATAAAGATGGACCTCTCTGTTGTAATTCTTAATCTTACCTTTAACTCTTTAAAGGCAAAGCTTGTAAAATAAGACAAAGCTTTACATTGGGATGTAACTTGATGGCTACATTATAAAAAACTATAGGATAAGGAAGAAGCAAAACCTTTCTTTCGGACAGTAGTTTCTAGAATAGTAAATTTCATCTATTTCTCTGTCATTAGTTCTATGAAATCTTCCTTGTGGAAAGTTTCTATATAATTCTAGCAAGTACTCATTATAATTTGCAAGAAGGTTATAATCCATATTTAAGGTTTCTGTCAAATTCAAATATTTTTCTATTGCTTGGAAGACGTTCAAATGTCATTTGTCTGCATTAAAATTGTATTTTTCCCACTTAAAATCATCTCGCTTTTAATAATCAAGAATGATAGGTGAGAATATTCTCCAAAGAAATGAAAAACTGTGGATTTAAAATTCTGTTTTTTTGCTTATAAAATCTAATGTTATCCTTCGGCTTTACGGAAGCAGACTAAAAACTGACTGAAAAACAAGTTAAAATTTTAATTTCACTATTATATATAAAAACTGATTTGGAAAAATCAGGTATTCAAAGATTATTACTCTTCTCTCTATTTCAGACTCTTGAACATAGAGGGCGCTGTTACATTAATGAAGATCAACTTCAAGCAGCGTTTATCTTTCCTTTTAATGGCAAGATCATCAGCTCAACTGTGTTCTATGACTGCTATGTATTAATCATTTTATCTATCAGTAAATATCTTTTTCATAATGCTTTAATGGAGCCATTTTCATAGGTTTTAATCTGAATAAGTGAAGATGTGAATATGAACATATAGATATATTTATGGAAAACATTAGCTCATATGTTAAATGCCTCATGAAGTTTTCTGACAGCACTGCTATTCATTTTTAACACATATAATAGTATAGCGTGACAAAAGTCAGTTAACATGAGTCACTAGACATAAAATATCACAATTTATGGAAAGACCAATAACTTACTTTGACATTTTGGAAAGACACATGCTTTCTTCTGTCACATTTATGGCAGGTGATGCTGACCACCATCTTTAGTCTGAGTGATGCTAAATAATTCTGTCAATACATCAAGTATCCTCAGTTAATTCTTAAAGTGATCATTCCAAGAAAAACAAGATTGTTTAAAATATTGTGATTTAAATTGCATTCTGCTACTGCTGCTAAGTCTTTTCAGTCGTGTCAGACTCTGTGCGACCCCAGAGACAGCAACCCACCAGGCTCCCCCTTCCCTGGGATTCTCCAGGCAAGAACACTGGAATGGGTTGCCATTTCCTTCTCCAATGCGTGAAAGTGAAGTCGCTCAGTCCTGTCCGACTGGTCTTTAGATTTTTTTTTCCTAGCTGGCTTGAAAATAATCTAATAAGGGTATTATACCTCTGAATGTTTTCTAAAGTGAGAACAATCAGAAGAAAGGTACCAGGTTCTCAATTTGAAATATTATTAATTCCTCTCCTCCAAGATCTTAAGTGTTTTGCTGCTGCTAAGTCGCTTCAGTCGTGTCCGACTCTGTGCGACCCAGAGATGGCAGCCTACCAGGCTCCTCCATCCATGGGAGTTTCCAGGCAAGAGTACTGGAGTGGGGTGCCATCTCTTAAGTGTTTTACTCATCCCTAAATGCTGACTTCATGTTTACTAGCTGCACTGCTGTCTTCTTACAGCAAAATACTTACTCAGACTGGCCCAGCTTCAGAGAATGAGTCTTAGCATACAGAAAAATGTTATTAGAATGCTTAGGAGATGTGGTTATTAATTATCATCTGGCTTTACAGCCATTAGATGCCAGAAAAAAAAACAACAACTTTGTAAACAGCACATGCATCAAGAGCATTAAAATACGTTTGTCTCTTTAGACACTAATACTATTGTCTAGAATTTCTTCTCAAGATAATATTCTGAAAGAGGAATGATACCTCCATGCAAAAAAAAAACATGATTTTTGCAATGCTGGAATCATCACAAATAATTACTACTGGTATACTACTCAGTGTGGTATAGAAATATTAAAATAATCATTTTCAAAATGATATTGACATTTTTTAATGAGTTTTGAAATAGAATCATCTGGTAAGAATTATTGATGTGCATATTATAGATGGGCTTCTCAGATGTCACTAGTGGTAAAGAACCCTCCTGCCAATGCAGGAGACGTTCCAGATGTGGGTTCGATACCTGGGTCGGAAAGATCACTGGAGGAGGGCATGGTAACCCAATCCAGTATTCTTGCCTGGAGAACCCTATGGACAGAGAAGCCTGGCAGGCTACTGTCTATAGGGTGGCAGAGTTGGACACAACTAAACTGACTTAGTATGCATACATGTATTATAGATAATATAATATATGGTAAATAATGTATACAATAATATAAAATAAATTATGATAAAGTACAGATTCTGAAGCCTGATTGCTCAGGTTCAGATTCTAACCCAATCACTCAGCAGCTATATCAGTTTGAAAAAGGAATAACTTCTCTGTCTCAGTTCCCTCATCTGGAAAATGAGTATGAAGTAAGATGAGAATGTTTAATATTGTGTTTAGACCATATTGAAAGTGAAAGTGAAATGTTAGTCACTCAGTCGTGCTTGACTCTCAGGTTCCTCTGTCCATGGGATTTTCCAGGCAAGGATATTGGAATGGGTAACCATTTCCTTCTCTAGGGGATCTTCCTGACCCAGGGATTGAACCTATGTCTCCTACACTGCAGGCAGATTCTTTTTTGACTGAGCTACCAGGAAGTCCACCATATTAAGGGCTTGCTATTGCTATTTTCATGGTTTCTAATATTAAAGTGATATTTTATAACAATATGTTTGCTTTATCACTATCTAAATCATAACCTTTATCCATATGTTCTGCAAAGGAAAGATGCTACCAAAAGTAAACTTTAAAAGATGAATTGGTGTGTGCATGGTGACATTTGAAAGGGAGGAAAATTAAGTCTTGGTGACTGCTTAAAAATATACAAGCAGTACTGGAATGAGGTCATATTAGACTATTCAGTCACACCTTACTTATGTCTGGAAACTACACGGACATCAAAGCATCCATCTATTATCACTTGGTCTTTTTGCTCCCTGTCATACTTTAATTATGATGTCTGCATATCATATCTCACTGTTCTATAATGAAGTTTTTTTGGTGTTTTATGTTATCTCTTGATGGGAAGAGATATCAATCCACAATTTAGAGATTTTTGTGAATACAAAGTTAGCCTTTTACCTGTCACTGGAAAGCTTGCTTTTCATTATAGTTATAATCATAAGTTATGAAATGTCAAGTCACTCTGCTTATCTTTTACAACTTGTCTTCTCACCTCATGCTACTCAGCTCGCTGGGTCCCAACACTCTCTGTGAAGTGGAGCACATTAAGTTTCTCCCATCACAGGACTTTACCCTTTTGTTCCCATACTGCCTAGCTTGCCAGAGGGCCAGTCCTCATTTTCATTCAGATCTACTTAAATGGAACACATTAGAGAGGGCTCCAGCAACCACATGCATTAAAATATCCCCACCCTCATCACTCTATGAGCTTTCTTGGTGGCTCAGATGGTATGGAAATCACCTGCAATGCAGGAGACCTGGTTGGATCCCTGGTTTGGGAAGATCTCCAGGAAAAGGAAACAGCAACCCACTCCAGTACTCTTGTCTGGAGAATCTCTTGGACAGAGGAGCCTGGCGGTCTACAGTTCACAGGGTTGCACAGAGTCAGAGACAAATGAGTTAACTTAGCATGTACACAGGGTAGCATGCACACATCACTCTATACTGTATAATTTGTTAATTTTTCAACACAGCTTTTATCATAAACATATATCTATTAAATTATGAGTTTTTTGCTTCTCCTACTAGGACATAATTTTACTGAAGCATAAGCTTTTATTTGTGAACTGAAGCTCTTACATCACTTGCCTCTAGAAATAAGACTAGTCAATTAATACATATTAAATGGCTGAATGGACATGACTGACAAATTTTATTTCAAATCAGAAGAAATTTATTTTCAAACCATCTTGAGACTTGGTAATTGTAACTAGGTAAACTGTGACATGTAATTTCAACCCAACATATTTACTTTTAAAAGTTGTAGTACTATTCATGGCATTTTCAAATATTTACAGACTATTCCTAAGGGAGAATTAAGCTGGACATCATCAATGAATTATGGAGCAACTGAGGCAGGGCTATGTAAGCACCAAACCAAAAATATTTGTAAAAAATTGTTCTAAAAAAATGAAGAATAAGGACTTCCTTGGCCATCCAGTGGTTAAGATTTGGCCTTCCAATGTAAGAAGTGTGGATCCAATTTCTGGATGGGGAGCTAAGATCTCACATGCCTTGTGGCCAAAAAACTAAATAATAAAACAGAAGCAATACTGTAACAAATTCAATAAAGACTAAAAGTTGGTCATATCAAAAAACATTTTTAAAAAATGAAGAATAATTTTGTTCCCATTTTAAAGAGAATGAGTAGATTTAGAAATAAAGGGAAAATGACATCTTATCCAATAAATCTTAATCTAAATACTATTCTAATTATCTCATGATCAGATATTCCCTGAATTAAAAGATAAGATAATTATAATTTGGTTTATGGAACTATAATAAGATCTCTTATTCTGTCATCTAGCTAAATTGTGTGATCTGAGCAAACAAACTGAATAAAGGTTAATGCCCAAAGGTGGTTTAGTGGCTAAGCTGTGTCCAACTCTTACGACCCCATAGACTGTAGCTGGCCAGGGTCCTCTGTCTATGGAGTTTCCCAGGCAAAAATACTGGAGTGGGTGCCATTTCCTTCTCCAGGGGATGTTCTCAACCCAAGGGTCGAATCTGGGTCTTGTGGGTTGCAGGCAGATTCTTTCTGACTGAGCCACCAGGGATGCTCAATGGCTAAAGGCTGTTCTTAAATATTCACATCTTATGGTCTTTCTTCAGAATAAAACATGCAATATTTCTCTCTGAGGAAATATGTAATACACAGTAAAGCCTTTAAGACCAATCTTTTAGACTAAAGAACCCTCTTGACTTTCTGCATGAAATAACTATCATAATCAGAGAATCTCAAGTATAGAAAAACAATTACAAACATTCTTCCATTGATTCACCACATTTTTAAATCAAAATAGGGCTTTTGTTTCTAAGTGTGCCATTTTTGCTCCATTTCCTAGATAGAATTCCTGTTTAAATCACTAAAGCACACTTCAATGCTTGTTATTTTAAATAACTGAACAACTTTTAATGATGACTGATCAAAAAGATAACTTCAAGACAGTAAATCCTTAGAAACGCATTCAGAGGCCATGTAAGGAGAAGTGCCACATGCAGTGACTTCCGCAAAGATAGGATCCTGAGGTTTGAAGAGGTTGACTTAAAACCATACTACTCACATTCAAATCTTGGCTTGACCACTCACTAACTGTGCAATCTTTGGCAAGTTTCTTACCTCCTCTTGTCTGAATCTCATTATAACTAAGATAGGCATTAATAATAATATCCAGACAAGTTGTTTTAAGAATTAACTCAGTAGAAAATCTGGCTAATTATAGGCCTTTACAAAGTTTGTTTGTTTTAATATAGCTGTTATTATCTTTATGGGATTTTCCAATTTATTTTGGAAATAGGAGGTTGTTTTGACCATTCATGTTAGCCAGTTTATTTGAAACATTGCTACTAGTGGTATCAAATTCATGAAAATAAATATCTACATGAGCATCATGGAGTCAATTTTTAAAGACTATGAATGTGAGTCATGAATTATCCATATTCTGCTGATGGCCTGGGTTCGATCCCTGGACTGAGAAGATCCCCTGGAGAAGGAAGTGGCAACCCACTGTAGTACTCTTGCCTGGAAATTTCTATGGATAGAGGAACCTGGTAGGCTACGTCTGACATGACTGAGCAACTTCTCTTTCTTTCTTTTCTTTTCTTGCTGATGACTTGATGTGACATCCTTGCCTTCTTTAACTACTCTGTGTTTCCATAGTAATAATAACATGACCATTGTACTAATCATACTTCATCCTAATAAAAAGAGAAGTGCTAGAAAGGGAGAGATAAAGAACATTAAAAAAAAGTTTATGACATAGTCATTGTCCTCTAAAGGAGAGAAGAATATTCAGAATATAATTTATTTTTCATAAGTCAGGTGTAGGTTAATTCAGTTAATATTACAAATGTTATTTATTCTATTATATGAATTCTCACTTACTAATTAATTTTCAAGTGTCTTACCAAAACTGCAGAACGCCTTCATGAAACTTGGTGAGCAACCTCCTTGGGGAAAACCATCCATTTAGAAGTGTTTTTGGAGGAGATACATTATGCTGTCATTGGAAATTTGATCGATGCCTTGATATTCATGTTTTGGTAAATGGCCTGCTGCTGAACTAATTAGAAAAGGATTGACATGAGTAAAATTTGCATTATTTATTTTGATTCTTCATAATACTTCACATTCTTAACTCCTTCCTATCTCTCTCTTTCTCTCCCTATTTAACACACATACACACACCCACACACGCACGCACATACTCTCTCTCTCTCTCATCTGATACAAAGTATTCTCAATGGAGAATCTAAGTAGTCTACTCATTGAGAAATGAACCATTAAGAATATAAGGTCAGAAAAATTCAGCACTCTAGAACTGTATTCAAACATGGGGCATATTCAATTCCTGTATGATATTTGTTAAGAATTAACTACTTGATGATGTAACCCACATAGTATCTGTTAAGACCATGTTCCTTTTTTATTTTACATCCAATGGTGGTTTTCCAGGTTTGTTTTATATTGTTGGTAATTTTCCTGTGACTATCAGAACAAGAGTTAAAATTACAGTATGCCATTGCTCTTGGGACTCTGCTATGTGGCTGCTTTAACATCTTTAGTTCTGTGAGAAAAACCTCTGTGCCCAATAAGTAAACTGCCACAGGTATTTTTAAGATGAATCTTTCCTGGAGCATTTCCTTTTGCTTTGCTTACTGTAATCCCACTGGTCAGTTTGTGTCCTCACTCTTTGCTCCTGCTAACCTAAGTCCTAAGAATTTTGTGTTCTGGCTTTTAACAGGTGGGTGAGATAACTCAATTCTATCAGAACTTAACAGCTGCACTTTTTCAGGTTTTTCTTACAGAGTTCTTCTACATTTAATAATAAAAAATAAATGCAAAAAAAAGGAATGCAAGACTGGAAAAAGCTGAAGTTAACTATTATCAGTTCAGTTCAGTTCAGTTCAGTAGCACAGTCGTGTCCGACTCTTTGCGACCCCATGAATCGCAGCACGCCAGGCCTCCCTGTCCATCACCAACTCCTGGAGTTCACTCAGATTCACGTCCATTGAGTCCATGATGCTATCCAGCCATCTCATCCTCGGTCGTCCCCTTCTCCTCCTGCCCCCAATCCCTCCAAGCATCAGGGTCTTTTCCAATGAGTCAACTCTTCGCATAAGGTGGCCAAAGTACTGGAGCTTGAGTTTTAGTATCATTCCTTCCAAAGAAATCCCAGAGTTGATCTCCTTCAGAATGGACTGGTTGGATCTCCTTGTAGTCCAAGGGACTCTCAGGAGTCTTCTCCAAAACCACAGTTCAAAAGCATCAATTCTTCTGCGCTCAGCCTTCCTCACAGTCCAACTCTCACATCCATTATTCAGTGAAGTATACAGTTATCCAATGTTATATTGTTAAGTCTTTAAATATTAGAATGACATAGGCATTGATGTCTGACTCTGTAGAGACTGTTCAAATATGAGCAGATAACATAGTTTAGTATTAGACCTGAGAGAAGTGCCTCACTTATTAAAAAACTCATTAAAATGATTATTTTTGTTTCAGTCAAGATACTTAAATACAAGAAATGAAAAACTAGTGTGACTGAAGTAACAAAAAATAACTATATTAAAAGATCACTGGTGGGAAAAACAGTCACTAAAATGTATGGGATGAGACTCAGAAGACATAAGGACAAAATCACATCTAATGTCAAAGCACAGCGAAGTTGCTCTGTCACAGACTAGATACACCTACTTGCGCCTTGACCCTGACCCTTCTTTGTGTTCTTTGGAGACTACCATTACTGATGCTGGGCATTGGTGCCCTTGGAAACTAACTGATGTTGCCACTGTTGAAACTGCTGCCTGAAAGGACTTTCCATAGACACATCTTTCTTGTGCCATGGGCTTCAGATCCTAAGGCCTGGATTGCTGTATGTGTGCAGCAGAGTCTAAGGCATATGTCTGTGTCCTAACAGCAAATGACCAGGAAAATAAGTACTTGGCAGGTTTAACTTTTTGGAGTTATTTCCCCAAAATAGGTAAAAAGAATCTGGCGGTCAATGTAAAAGATATCAGTTCCACCAACAATTTGCTTCTCCTGTAGAATCCTCCTCTTGAATTTGGTTGACTCTGTAACCTGTTCTTTTTCTCTTTAATATTTATTTCTTTTTGGCCATGCTGGGTCTTCACTGCTTCTCTTGTTGAGGAGCATGGGCTCTAGGGCACATGAGCTTCAGTAGTCGTGGCACATGGACTTAGTTGTCCCATGGCATGTGGAATCTTCCCAGGCCAGATATCAAACCCATGTCCCCTGCATTGGCAGGCAGATTCCCAGCCTCTGGACCACCAGGGAAGTCTCTGTAACCTTATCTTGATTAACAAGATGTGATGGAAATAGGTTAAAAAAAATCCCTATGGCTTCCACTTGAGTTTTCTGGAGCATTTATTGTTGAGTTGCTGGTCACTTGGAAACCTCACTACCATACAGTGGTAAGTCCAGGAGACCATGTGTAGAAATCCTGACTGATAGCCTGGTATTAATAGAACTAGTGAGTACTGGAGTGGGTTGCCATTGCCTTCTCCAGTATTAATAGAACTTCCAACTAACAGCCAGTTTCAACTCTCAGCCATGTGAACGAGCCCTCTTAGGTATTCAAACCAGTCAAACTCTTAAGACCGCTGAGTCCCAGCTAACACGTGAGTGCAACACTGTGAGAAACCACACTCAGCTAAGCCTAAGAATCCTACAAAATCCACAGTCATGAGAGGTCATGTACACTGTTGTTTAACCACTGTATTTTACAATTGTTATGCAGCAACAGAGGTCATCGAAAGAAAGAAGAGAATTTCACAAATGCAGGAAAAGTTATAGATTTGGGGCAGGAGAGGTGGAGGGAGAGAGGCAGAGGCAGAGAGAGTGAAAGGAAGGAGGGAATTGGGGGAGAAGTGGAAGAAGAGGACAAGGAAGAGAAATAAACTACAGATTTACAAATTTTGTTTCTTTTTTCATTCATCCCATAGAACAGGGCATGATAATAACTTCTTAAAGCACTAATGTTTCTAAAGCGACAAGGTTTATACCAGATGCTCTTTCTTGCTTTCTTGACTAAATCAATGTAATGCTTTTCATGTTGAGTTGAGTGTGTGTTTAGTCGTGTCTGACTCTTTGCAAGCCTATGGACTGTAGCCTGCCAGGCTCCTCTGTCTATGGGTTTTTCCAGGGAAGAATACTGGAGTGGGCTGCCAATGTAAATCATTGCAATTTTTTTAAGTATGCAACTGTTTTAAAAAATAAAAAATTAAAGTTTTGAGAGAATAGATAATTTGCATAAGATCACATAGTTAATTGTTGCCAGAAGGGAATTCTGAACTCAAGTCTTTATGAATTACAAAACAAAGTTTAACTTAGTAGATTGCCAAGTTTGCCTATTTTTTGTTCTTTTATTTGGTAACATGAAACTGGTTTGGTAAAGTTTGCTTAGTTATTTCAAAGAAAAATGTAGCAGTTCAGAACAGATTGTTTAGAATTGCCCATGTGATTTTGGGAAGATGACAACAACAATACTTGGTGATGTATATTGCAAATTATATGTCTAGTTTCAGGGAAAAGCTTCTTGAAGTTCTCTACTTGAAATTACTATATTTTTTGGAAATATACTTGACTAATTACTACTTCTATCAATATATGCCTTCAGAGACATTCTTAGACATACAAAGACCCACTTATCCATAGGCTGTGCCCACCAATTTAAGGACTTAGATATAAGCATAACAGTGACTTGTGGAGTAACAGCAGATACACTGCTCATACTTGGTACTTATTTATAAAAATTAAGTACTGTATTGGGAGAGTTATTGGGTCTTTTTAGCTGGCTTGTCAAACTGAATGATTATGGGGTCACACAATAAGATACTAAAATAAATTAGCCTATTTGTAATTAATCTTTGTTTAGGCTTTACTGCTAGCCAGTTTTACAATAGGACAGTTATAACAATGGAAATATGCAAGTACATTATTCCCTAATAGCTTGCCAAATTAGAATCAAAACAGGCCTACATCAGCACGTGTCAAATTTGAATGGCAATTTAATAAAAACTGACATATTTTCTGATCTGCCTTCCCAAATTACTTAAACAGTTTATTAAAAATTGTGACAGTCAGAAATGGTGCTAAGAATGAGGATTCAAAGGGTATTAATATTTACAAAATTCATATAGATGGTTAATAAGAAATCTTACAGTCAAAAGGGAATATGAAAGTATGTATCTTTGAGCTTGCTTAACATTTATTATTTATGAAATATGTATTGTTAAAGTTAAAAAGTGGATAATCTTTCTAGAAATAAAAAATACATCTTCAGTGTTAATTTATACTGAATATATTGTGAACACAAATTAAAATAAAGTGATTCATGAAGCTTAATATGACAGACTCATTATTGCAGAGAATAACTTGGCTATTGGCACATTGAGTATGCAATTTCTCCAAATTTACTAACAATTTCTTCATATCTTACTTCCCTATCTAATTACTGCTCTACATTTTTTTTGTTTTTTTTTTGGATCAGCACCACCTTCTTTTGGAAAATCACTGTCTCTTTTGATCTCTTATTCTCTATTGTTCCTCAGTAGTCTGATTTGGTATTTTCTTTGAGCTTTCCTGGTAGCTCAGTTGGTTAAGAATTCACCTGCAATGCAGGAGACTCTGGTTCAATACCTGGGATGGAAGATGCCCTGGAGAAGGGACAGGCTGCCCACTCCAGTTTTCATGGGCTTCCTTGGTGGCTCAGAGGTTAAAGAATCTGCCTGTGATACAGGAGACCTGGGATCAATTCCTGGGTTGGGAAGATCCCCTGGAGGAGGGCATGGCAACCCACTCCAGCATTCTTGCCTGGAGAATCCCCATGGAGAGAGGAGCCTGGCTAAAGTCCATATGGTCGCAAAGTGGATAAGACTGAGTGACTGAGCACACTCCACCTCCCAGGCTCCCAGTCCACTAAAACTCTCAGTATCCTAGGAAAATACATTAAAACACGAGTCTGCTGACTCCTTCCCAAAATAGGCTGAACTCATACACCTCTACCTCTTAAACTTAGAAAGGCTGACCAGAGCTGTGCCTGGCCTCCTCCACACACGTTATTTGAGAAACCATTCATCCCAGAGGCAAATGAGCTCACAGAACACAATGACAAGATATTTGCAGGGCATCTCTATTTCAAAGGAAAAGAGAAAAGGAGATTCTTTTACCATGTGCTCAGTTGCTCAGTCTTGTCTGACTCTGTGACCCTATGGACTGTAGCCCACCTGACTCCACTGTCCATGGGGATTCTCCAGGCAAGAATACTGGGGTGGGTTGCCATGCTTTCCTTCAGGGGATCTTCCCAACTCAGGGATCAAACCCAGGTCTCCCCCACTACAGGTGGATTCTTTACTGTCTGAGCCACCAGGGAAGCCCAATCCTTTTATCAGCCCCAACTAATTTACTACCATTAGCAAGCATGAGCTTTTTTTTTTTTTTAGATTCCAGATAAAAGTGATACCATGCAGTATTTGTTCTCTGTTGGGTTTATTTTACTAGCATAATGCCATCAAGTTTCATCCATGATGTGGCAAGTGATAAAATTTCTTTCCATTTTAAGGCTGAATGGTATCACATTAAATATATCCACTATATAGTATCTTTATAATGGATAGAAATATATTCATTATATATTATATTTATAATAGATATCATACATACCCATTATAATAATTGTATATTAATAAGCATTCACTATACATACATATGCATATGTATGTATATACATTAGTTCAGTTCAGTCTAGTAGCTCAGTCGTGTCCAGCTCTTTGAGACCCCATGCACTGCACCATGCCAAGGTTCCCTCTCCATCACCGACTTGCCATCAAGTTTCATCCATGATGTGGCAAGTGATAAAATTTCTTTCCATTTTAAGGCTGAATGGTATCACATTAAATATATCCACTATATAGTATCTTTATAATGGATAGAAATATATTCATTATATATTATATTTATAATAGATATCATACATACCCATTATATATAATTGTATATTAATAAGCATTCACTATACATACATATGCATATGTATGTATATACATTAGTTCAGTTCAGTCTAGTAGCTCAGTCGTGTCCAGCTCTTTGAGACCCCATGCACTGCACCATGCCAAGGTTCCCTCTTCATCACCGACTCCTGGCACCTACTCAGACTCATGTCCGTCACGTCAGTGATGCCATCCAACCATCTCACATTCTTTGTCGTCCCCTTCTCCTGCCACCTTCAGTCTTTCCCAGAATCAGAGTCTTTTCCAATGAGTCAGTTCTTCACATCAGGTGGCTAAAGTATTGTAGTCTCAGCTTTAACATCAGTCCTTCCAATGAATATTCAGGACTGATTTCCTTTAGGATTGACTGGTTTGGGTTTGATCTCCATGCAGTCCAAAGGACTCTCAAGAGTATTCTCCAACACCACAGTTCAAAAGCATCAATTTTTGGCACTCAGCTTTCTTTATAGTCCAACTCTCACATCCATACATGACAACTGGAAAAGCCATAGCTTTGACTAGATGGACCTTTGTTGGTAAAGTAATGTCTCTGCTTTTTAATATATTGTCTAGGTTGGTTATAGCTTTTCTTCCAAGAAGCAAGCGCCTTTTAATTTCATGGCTGCAGTCACCATATGTAGTGATTTGTAGCCCCACAAAAAATAGACTCTCTTATTGTTTCCATTGTTTACCCATCTACTTGCCATTCAGTGATGGGCCTGGATGCCATGATTTTAGTTTTCTGAATGTTGAGTTTTAAGCCAACTTTTTCACTCTCCTCTTTCACTTTCATCAAGAGGCTGTTTAGTTCTTCTTCGCTTTCTGTCTTAAGGTTGGTGTGATCTGTGTATCTGAGGTTTTGTAAATATCCAGAAGTAGGGGTTCTGAGTCATATGGTGGCTCTACTTTTAATTTCTTGAGGAAACTCCATGTTGTTTTCCAAAGTGTTATACCAATTTACACTCCCACCAACAGTGCAAATGGGTTCTCTTTTCTCCACATTCCTTTCAGCGTTTGTTATCTCTTTCCTTCTTAATAATATACATACTAACAGGTGTGCCAACAAAGGTCCTTCTAGTCAAGGCTATGGTTTTTCCAGTGGTCATGTATGGATGTGAGAGTTGGACTATAAAGAAACTGAGCGCCAAAGAATTGATGCTTTTGAACTGTGGTGTTGGAGAATACACTTGAGAGTCCCTTGGACATGAGGAGATCCAACCAGTCCATCCTGAAGGAAATCAGTCTTGAATATTCATTGGAAAGACTGGTACTGAAGCTGAAACTCCAATACTTTGGCCACCTGATGTGAAGAACCGACCCACTGGAAAAGACCTTGATTCTGGGAAAGATTGAGCTGGGAGGAGAAGGGGACGACAGAGGATGAGATGGTTGGAAGGTATCACCAACCCAATGGACATGAGTTTGAGTAGGTTCCAGGGGTTGGTGACAGACAGGGAAGTCTTGTGTGCTGCAGTCCATGGAGTCACAAAGAGTCAGACATGACTGAGCAACTGAACTGAACTGAACAGGTGTGAGGTGATATCTCGTTCTGGTTTTGACTTTCATTTTCCTGATGCTTAGTGATATTGAACACCATTCATGTTTTTGTTCACCATTTGTGTGTTGTCTTCGTTTTTTTTCTTTATTGACGGTCTGGCACTATGCTAACTACTATGGAGGAAAAGGTGCAAAAAACTGACACAGACATTGTCTTCAAAAAGCTTACAGACTAAGGGTCCAGATGAGAAAACAGGCAGACACAGCAAAGGCTCCACAGCACAGCAGTTAAGAACATGGAGGTCTCTGGAGCCAGACTGCCCATCTTTGAATCTGGTTCTACTTCTTATCAGTGATTTTGTATAACTGACTCATCTTTGTGCACAGTTTTCTGTACAGGGAGAATTACAACAGTAGTCCCTGTCTCACAGGTTGTTTTGAGGATTTAAGTAAAGCACTTAAAACAGTATATGGCACTTAGTCAAAGTAAGCTCCATATAAATATTTGATAAAGACAGTGATAAATACTAAAGATCATGGATGTGAGAGAATAAGAGGTACCTGACCCCTCTTGTGGGATCCAGGGGACATGATGATAAGTGAGAGTTGCCAAGTCATGCCTGGATATGGTCTTGTTGTAAGAAGGTTCCAGACCCAGGATCTGTAAACAAGTGCTGAGGCCTCTTCCCTCTTCCCAGGTAGTTTCGTTCTTTTGCATGTAGATACCAGTTTTCCCAGCACCATTTGTTGAAGGGACTAACCTTTCCTCATATATGTTCTTGGCCCCCTTGTCAAAGACTAGTTAGTTGACCATGTATGTGTGGGTTTATTTCTGGACACTCTCTTGTGTTTCACTGGTCTGTTTTTATTCCAGTACGTACCATTTTGATTACTATAGCTTCATAATAGAGTATGAAATCAGGAAGTATGATGTTTTTAGCTTTTTCTACTTCTTCAGAATTCTTTGGTTATTTGGGGTATTTTGTAGTTCCATACAAAGTTTAAGATTAAAAAAAAGATTTCTGTCAAAAATGCCATTGGAATTATGATAGAGGCTGTACTAAATCTATAGTTGCATGTTTTAATTACCTTAATTAGGAAATCCATTCACAATATATACATATGTCAAATTATTATGTTGTGCACTTGACATATATACAACCATACTTGCCAATTATACCTTGGAGAAAAAAATAAAAAAGCGTACTGCATTATAAATTGCATGAGAACAGAAATAACAATATAGAAAAACCTACAATTTTATAGTAACTTAAAAAATCAGACTAAATTGTTTAAATAAATATATTATCAAAAAATCACAAAGAATCAATAAAATATCAAAAAAAACATTTGATACAAAAAATTTGAGAGTTAAAAAAAGAAGACAGTAGGTGAAATAGAGCTGGAAACAAATTAGAAAATTGTAAAATCAGAATCAGAAGTTTCACAAAAGTATAAAACTCAAGAAGGAAACACAAGAGATGTGCATAAGAAAACAAAAGTGACATGCATATCACAGGTGTCTCAGAAAGACTGAAAAATAAAAATGAAGAATAAAGATATTTTAAAAGTAATGAAGATAAATGCATTGTAATAAAAACAAAGCAAGAAATTGATAAAAGATCTTATGCTATTAAAAGGGCTCATTTATCACCAAAGGGATAGAAAAAACTTCAGTCCTAAAATAAAGTGAAATTTAAAATATCAAAGACAAAAAGATTATAAGAAAAGAGAGAAGGTAACAGATGAACAAGCAAGACAAAGGACATGGATAAAAGGGGATATATGCATACCTATGGCTGATTCATGTTGAGGTTTGACAGAAAACAGCAAAATTCTATAAAATGATTATCCTTCAATAAAATATAAATTAATTAAACAAAGAAAAAAAGCCACCTTAAAAAAAACATAAATGAGAGAAGATGATGAAACTATATTTCTAGAATCTGAAAGAAAATGATTTAAAATTTTATTCCATCAAATTTCCATTTAAATACAGTACTTGACAATATATTCTTGGCTTTGCAAACTTTTAGAAAGTTTGCTACATGAAAACCACACTAAACACAGTTATGCATGGAGTATATAAATAATGTAAATATGCATGCTAAGTCACTTCAGTTGTGTCCGGTTCTTTGAGACCCTATGGACTATAGCCTGTCAGGCTCCTCTGTCCATGGGATTCTCCAGGCAAAAATACTGGAGTGGGTTGCCATGCCCTCTCCTAGGGAATCATTCAGACCCAGGGATCAAACCCTCATCCCTTATATCTCCTGCATTGGCAGGCAGGTTCTCTACCACTGTGCCACCTGGGTAGCCCATTTAAAAACAGTAGACACCAATTCAGGAGATACCTAAAGAAAAAAAAAAAAAATCAGATGCTTTAGTAACATTACTCTTTTCTTATTTATATATATATATTTCTGTATCTATTTATTTAGCTCTATCAATCATCATAACCCAATCTTAGAAATCTATGTAATAGTATGATAAAGTAGAGATCAAGCATTTTCAGAATGTGGAAAATTATTTTATTCTTTTAGGCTGAATATAAGGATACCAAATATTTTTAAAGTGAGGAAAGGTGAAAAATGTTTAAAAAATCAAGACAGATATAAGGTAAATTATTATTGAAGCAGATATAAATATATTGGTGTTAACAATGAATAGAAATGGATTAAATTCACCAGTTAAAAGACAAAGACTACAAAAGTAATGAAGGCTTGGAATATACCCGTACTCTTTTCTGCCTATTCTCACTTTTTTGTGATCATGTCATTTAGCCTTGTAGCTTTAAATACTATTTAAATACTGTCAACCCCAGATTTGTATTTCCAACCTGGATTCTTTCTAGAAATCTAGACTCAGACTTCCAATTAGTTGCTCAACATGCACATGATCCATTATTAGAGAAGTTACTGGGATTATAATCTAGGGGGTTCAGTGAAGATTTCCATCCACATGCGTAGTAAACTCTGAAGAATGAAAACAGGGAAAACTCCAAGTGGAGCTGGGAGCAGGGAAGCTTCAGGAAATAGGAACAGATTGAGTAAAGGGTCTATATGGGTTGGGCAAGGATCCTCTATAGCCCTATAACCTTTGTTAAAGATTTTGATCTCTATCCTAACAACAGTGAGAGATGATTGAAGGATATTAAGCAGGATGACTAAATGATCAATTATGATTTGGAAAAGATCCTGAAGAAAGTAAATTGAATTTTACTCATCTGGTGTAGTTAGCAAGACACAGGGTATATAGCAGAGGCTCAAAAATGTCCTTCGAATCAATGTGAAAATATTCAGAGCTACATCACTTGTTAATAATCGTTTTAAATAATTTCATTATCACTTTCTTATACTGGAAAATAGCTCTTTCTTCAGCTCTGTTAGATTCCATTATTTCATGTAAACATTTTCCTCTTTTTATGCTATTTTAAATATACCATGAGTTAACCATGAGTTGTACTTTTCAAGTCACGATTTGTCCATTTAATATAAAATTGAAAAGGTAGAGTGCATTTATTAGAGTTGTGAATATCTACTGGATGTTTAAAAATCCTTGGGTCGTTTTATCTGCCTAAGTAAAATGTCAAAACCCACTTTTGACTCAGTTTCATTTTAGTAGAGAGGGCCGCTAATTGAAATTAAAAAGAAAAAATATTTTCACACATGGTCGACAGACCAAATCTGCTGAGGTTTCTATAAGTTTAGCTTGCTGTTGTCTGCTATTAATTAACCAGTGCACAAATAAAATGTCCTCAGTTTAATTTCCAGTCTGTAGCTCAATACTGTAAACTATTCACAGCATAATTAAAAGTCCTAAAGTCTCCCAGGAATGATATTACCAAGTAAGCAAGCAACCCATGAAATAGAGAAGCCTGACTGTTACTCTGCTAAATTGTGTGTGCTAATAAAGCTACACGAGTGTTCTTTGCTTAATCTGACTGAGCCAAGAAAACCCCAGCTGGCATCCAAGTCACCTTCTTTTAAAAACCTTTTCAAGCATCTGAGCTTTGGGAGAGCTTCATTAAAGTTAATATTGGAATTGCATTGTATTTTATTGAATTTCATTGAATTTTCTTCATGAAAGAATTTACTTTCAGATAAATTCACTCCAAAGTCATCAAGTATAATTACTGTCATGTTTCAAGTTTGATGTTTACCTTGAACCAGAAGGAAAAGAACTGTAATAGAAGGTTTTAGAAGAAAAACAAAAGGGTTGCAGCTTGACTAATGTCAGTTAGAAAAGTTATTCAGTTTTATGTATATGAGGTTTAAAGGTTATTTCTTTTCTGGGTAGTCATTATTTAAAGAAGTAATTTGAACTTTTAACTAAAATAGCTACATAAGACACCATTGACTTAGTTACTTCAGCCTTATGCAAAGAATCTGATCACTATATGGTGAATACCTCCAACTGCTTCAGTAATCACAGAGAAGAAAGGATAAATATAGAATTAATATTGTATTGCTACAATGTTTGTATAATGATTCTACATATTCAGGCTCTCCCTGAATGTCAAATATTTTCAGAAACCTAGCTCACTACTTGTTGCTTTGGCATTTTTGATGAAATACGTTAAAAATATTTCATGGTTTGCATCAATCGAGGTTTTATGACTAATGCTCCTCCCTCTGAAATATCTCACAAGGTCATTTTGTTGACAAACGGGAAAAAAATTGGCCTGATTGCTTCTTTCCTGAAGGACTGCACATTCTCTCACATTTGCACCATTATCACCTGAATAGCAACATTTATTCAGAGTGTTAGGGTGTCTGCTTTGTGCAGGGTGCTGTGACTGAGGGAGAGGTTGCCTGTTTGGCTGGATTTCACAGATGTCTGCTCATCTAGTGACAAAGAGGAGCCAGTGTTATTGATTTTGATGGTGACTTGCATGTTGCATATTTAGAAAAATTCAGTATAAGAATTGATTTATGGTAAATGACAGAGTATGCAGAATAGACCATCTCAATTGTCAAATTCATAGAACTTGAAGGATGAAACATACAGGTATTTCTCAGAATTTGGTTTAGGTACCATGTATTAAAGTGGTTATAAAAAATTCAGGGAAAATGTTCTGTAATCTCCTTTGATCACTCATCCTCGTGGTAAAAGTGTTTTAGATAAGTATTTTCCCATAAATATTCTCATGTTTTGATTTTAATCTTGACTAGAGTGGAAATGAAGGACTGTGTTTTGAAGTTTGTATTCCCTCTTAATATATGTTTGTCTCAACAGAGGACAGTGGGTTCTCACATCTGTGTCTAACAACATGTGCTCAGTCCCTCAGTTGTTTCTGTCTCTTTGCAAACCCATGAACTGTAGCCCCCCAGGCTCCTCTGTCCATGGGATTTCCCAGGCAAGAACCCTGGAGTGGGTTGCCATTTCCTTCTCCAGGGACAGTTTTTTTTTTTTTTTTTTCATATCTCTTATTATCTAGAAAACTTTCCAGGCATATACTCATACAGTATATTGTTTATACAGTATATATTACTATTCCCATTTCCTACTTTGAAGTAACTAACATTCTTGTTCCAATGGTGTGAGGACTGATTTCTTCATTGGGTAAAAAAGTACTTAGTCTTATGGCTAAATTATGTAGTTTTCCCTGATTTATGAATAAGAGATGTTTTCTCAACTTTCTTAACATAGGAACAACTTTTAAAATTAAAAAAAAGCCTTATTTTTTCCTAAAAAAGTAACCAATTCTATCTCAATTAAAACAAAGAAAAACAGAATAAAAATACAGTACATTTTCAATGTATAGACACAATTTTACAGGTACAATTTGAAAAAAATAAGTGCTTACATTAAATAAATGTAATCTGAATTTATTTGACATAAATACTTATAGTATCTAACAACTGAACTAACTATTGCAGTTCCATAAAATGGATAAAATGTTCTTATAAAAGGAAAAGATATAACACATAAATGCAGAATGTCTGGATAGTAAATTCAGGACACATTAAAATTGCAATAAACTATCTACTTGGATCTAATATTTGTAACTTTTTAAAAACTTCTTAAACAGTGTTTTTAAGATAGTGTAGATAAGCCAAAAGAAGAAAAATCGTAGCATAAACTCTGCTATGTACTACTCTAAGAATAGTAGAGCCAGATAAAAATTCACATTATACAATTTTAATGTTACTGTTTGCAGGGTTTCCACCTACCTTTGTCAGATCCAGTCAAAGTCTGCTGGAAGAAAGTAGAGATACATTCCTTTTCAAGTTCACTTGGTCTTAATGAGATATTTTCCATGCCTTGGATTTTTGGTTCTGCAGCAGTGGACTATTTCCTCTATTATAGAAGGAAATATAAACTATTTTGTATCCATATTTCTACTCAGAGGGATATACTAAACAATTTTAGTGTTCTCATTGTTCAAGTGAAGGCTTGCAACTTTTATTCACCACCTCAATCTATACTTCGCCCTTTCTTGCTTTAGACTCCTAACTCACTGTCACTTAATTAGCTGTGGACCTGGTCCTTAACCTGAGGCTAGGAAAGACTTATCCAGACATTTCTAGCTCTGCTCTGGTGGCAAGCTATAATGCTGTTCAGTCAACAACAATGTGTGAGAATTATTCTTAGTTCCTTCAGGAATGGAAATCATGAGTGCCTTTCAATGCTTTCAGGTTCTATAGTTAAAATATTAAATAATTGCATTGTGATACTTTTTTTTTTTAACCTAGTGTTGCCACCTTAAGGCTTAAGAAAAATAATACATATTTACAAAAGCAAAGCTCTATTTTAAAAGGTAGAATGATTTTATCACTTAATGACTTTAATCAATTTTAAGTGAATTTAATAAGATTATTTGTAATCTTCTATATGCTATTTGGGATATGTTAAAAATCAAATTAGAAAGATGTAATGTGCTGTCTTAACATGTAAAGACGCAGATATGTAGAATTTGGCATAACTTTAATGACTCATCTGCCAAAGCAGTAAGAGAGAATACATGATTCTGAAGCAGAAGGACAGTAGGAGAGCAAGGATGGATCAGATGTGGTTTAGAAGTGGATCGAGACTATAGGCAGGAACCAGCAGAGCAGAGTTAGAGGGATTTCTGGATTGAGATGAAAATAAAGAGAGGAGAGAGAATAAACAGGGACAGAGTTAAACAAAATGCTATCAGATGTATCAGGCCTAAAATAACTAAATAGAAAAAAGGGCTTCCGTGATGGCTCAGTCGGTAAAGAATCCACCTGCAATGCAAGAGACCCAAAGGTAGATATATCCTATCTAAAGGCAAATTATCTTTAAGGATGCAGAGGCAAAAAAGAGCATAAGTTCAGCAGTAACAGTGGCAGTTCTTAGCGGGAGTTTGCGTGGACGTGTGGTTGATCACTTGTGTTTAGCTTGGTGGTTATAATTGTAAAGTCTTCTACACCATCTCCTTTCATTTGACCTGATAATATTAGACAAGACCCATTCACTTAAACAACCAAAGCTTTTAGCAAAGTATGTCCCTACAACCTGAGCACATACAGCTTTCCTTATGAATACACGTTCATGAAATTCTTCATATTACTTCTCTCACTTTGAAATCTTCACAGCACACTGGATATTTGCAGGCTCTGTAAAACTCTTCCTTCAAACATAGTGACTATCATGTGTAACTCAGACTTTCCCCATTTTTCTAACTGGCATTAGTGTATGATTTCACTTCTTATACAACACACTTTAAGAAATGCTCTGTTAATTATTCTGTTTTACTTAAAATAGTCCTATGATGTTTGGAAAGAATCTTGTTACTTTTATTAGTCTTACTTTCCAGGCTTTAGTTTCCAATTTCCTTGTATGAAAAATTTCTAAATCCTTTGTTATTATAGTTTTTAAAAAGCATGTTAAAATTAAATTTGTGGAATAATATAGAGGAATGAGAAACTGGAGGGGGGCACATAAATATGAGTTCATATTTTTTTCTACTACTTATTTGTTAAGTAAAGGTGAGTCATTATCTAAAATTGCTGTGCTATATTGTCCTTTTCTGAAAGAGAGAAAAGAAAAAGATAGCTATGGATTTCTCATGATGGATCTGAAAATGACATAAAACAGAATAATATATATATAAGCATTATTTTTGTTCCTATCTTAAAAAATTTAATCAATTCCATTTTATTATCTTTCATTTTATGAAATATATATTTTTTCCATTTTTATTCATGAGAATTGTTTAATAATTTATAATAGACTGTTTTAAATCATATGTTCAAATATATAGAAAACATTTTACCTAGATGAATAATGGGGAAATATAATGATTTTGTTAATAAAAAGATTTTTAGAAATTTATTCTGAATATTTGAGAATAGAAAAATTCATAGTATGTAACTTTTAAAAAGTTAGATTTTTATGTCAAAATCATTAAAATGTTTTTTCTTCTGATCCACATTTCCTAGTTTTATGAATAATGCAATAATCAGATAAGCAGACAAATATATGTAGAGAAACTTAATGAAAAGTTCATTATAATTATAAACTATATAATAGAATAATGTGTAGCAAACAAAATGCTCCATTTAATGTTGTTAAGTACTATATTTTTAGGGAATTCTGGTTGGATATATATAAAATTCTAACACTTTGTAGTTATTATGGAATGAGAAAATAAGTACATTTTTTCCCTTTTTGCTTTGTATATTTTGCTGAATTTATATAAAATAAGCATGGATTATTTATGTAAAATTTTAAATAATAAAAATTAATTGCACAGAATAAGAATTAAATATTTCCTTTGATATTTTAAAAGCCTTTTGAATCTTTGTAAACTATCCTAAAATAATCCAAACTTGATTTAAATAAAATGCTTCAAACTTAGCTTATCTGGGAAATTGCATATTTTTTTATAGTATCCCTGAACCTGTGTCTGTTTCTATCCTCACTGAGTACAAATGACAAGATGAAGAATGGATAAATATGAGGAAATGTCCCAGAGTATTCCTGATAACAGTTATAACGTTTGCCATATCAATATTTTGTAAATCAACTGAATATTTTTTACTGATAGCCGTTAGAGCACAATTCTGTTCCATAAAATTAGGTCACTGAAATTTCAAGCAGGACTTGATTATTTGAACCAGTCTAGCACTTTTCAGAGTTCAAATAGACTGTAAATGTGCAGACAGAACTAGGCTTTGGCACTAATTATGTTCTGCTTTGTGTAGCATGGCCTTATTTCATATTCTTGGGGCCATAGTAAATCTTACCAGTTTAGGCTTTCTGTTGAGATTTAGTCAAGAAGAACCTTGAATGGGAAAAGCTACTAATAACTCAAACTTAATTTGAATGTTATTGCATGTTATGGGTCAAACTACAGTATCAGAAAATAGATACCAAAAACATCAAAGAGCATGAAACCACTGTCTATTAACTCGTGAATTGTGATAAGGCAGGGAGCTTACATCTTGTGTTCCTGCCTTATACTGTTTGGCTCAAGACTTATTACTATTTTGGACAATGGAAATTAAGATTGAAAAACAAAATCAGGTAGTAATATAACCTACAAAAGCTCTACTTAATTAACATAGAAATTCATTAATTGATGATATCAGTGAATAGTGAGAGTCTATTGGAATTATGACACAACACTTATGTCAGAAAGTGAAGAAGAACAAAGAGCCGCTTGATGAAAGTGAAAGAGGAGAGTGAAAAAGTTGGCTTAAAACTCAGCATTCAGAAAACGAAGATCATGGCATCTGGTCCCATCACTTCATGGGAAATAGATGGGGAAACAGTGGCAGACTTTATTTTGGAGGGCTCCAAAATCACTGCAGACTGTGAATGCAGCCATGAAATTAAAAGATGCTTACTTCTTGGAAGAAAAGTTATGACCTACCTAGACAGCACATAAAAGCGGAGACATTACTTTCCCAACAAAGGTCAGTCTGGTCCAGGCTATGGTTTTTCCAGTAGTTGTGTATGGATATGAGAGTTGAACTATAAAGAAAGCTGAGTGCCGAAGAATTGATGCTTTTGAACTATGGTGTTGGAGAAGACTCTTTAGAGTCCCTTGGACTGCAAGGAGATCCAACCAGTCCATCCTAAAGGAAATCAGTCCTGACTACTCCTTGGAAGAACTGATGCTGAAGCTGAAACTCCAATAATTTGGCCACCTGATGCAAAGAGCTAACTCACTAAATAGACCCTGATGCTGGGAAAGATTGAAGGCAGGAGGAGAAAGGGATAACAGAGGATGAGATGGTTGGATGGCATCACCAACTAAAAGAACATGTGTTTGAGTAAACTCTGGGAGTTGGTGATGGACAGGAAGGCCTGGCATGGTGCAGTCCATTGGGTCACAAAGAGTCAGACACAACAGAGCAACAGAACTGAACTGAACTATTGGAATTATGGACTTTAAAGTACATCAATACTTCCTTAGAGGTATTATTGCATAGACTAGTTAAAAATGATTATCACTGGTCAGAACTTCAAATATGTAAAAATAATTATAATAGACCTTTTAACATATGATTATGTGGAGAGATCTACATAATTTCTATTCATCTATCTATATATATCTATCTCCACATCTATCTCTCTATATCGTAAATGGTATATAACATGATTTCTTTACTCTCCTTATTTCTAGTGGAGACTTTCAATGATTTTACAAGTTTATGTGAAAGATGAGTTACTACCTTAAATTTTCTGTCTCAGAGACTAATTTAGTATTCACCTTATAGATTTTAAACTTCTTCTGTTTTGAAATAATTTTGATTTATAGAAATGCCTGCAGTAATTTTACACAGAATTTATTTGTATTTTTCAGAAGCTTCTCTAATATTAGCATCTCATGGAAGCACATTAAAATAATCAAAACCAAAAAAGTAATATTAACATAATGTTATTAAGTTATAGACCTTATTCAATTTCACCAGTTTTTTCACTGTATAAAAATTGATAAACAGAAACCTAATTAAATAGAGTTAGGAGGCCAGAAAAAGAAGCTTTATTGTGGCTATAGCAGAGCTCAGTGGGAAGAAAAAAAGATTCCTCTTCTTTCCTGGAAAGGTCTGTCAATGAAAAGCCATGAACTCAAGGACATTAACATAACATTATATAGCAACTATACTTCAATTAAAAAAAAAAAACTCCATAGACTCTTTATTTATTATAGTCCTAACTTCCCTTTCCTTTCTCTAAGGGTTCTTCCCTTGCCTTGCATGGACTTTCATGTGGCTCATGAGACCCCTAAACGCTGATTCCTAATAAGCCTATTTTTTTGCTGGAGAAATATCTGACTGTCTATTTTTTTTTCCAGGTCAACATACTAAAAGTGTTTCAGGTCAAAATATATAACTTTTATGTTCTTGTGTCTAATCCAGGGTCATATTGCATTTAGCTGTTTTGTCTCTTTAGTCTCCTCCAACCTGTGACAGTATCTCAGTCTTTCCTTACCTATCACAATTTGGCAGTTTAGAAGATTACTGGTCAGTTACTTAGTGGTTTCTTCCTTGGTAAAATGTCCCTCATTTTGGATTTGTCTGTTATTTTCTCATGATTGGGATTAAAAAAAAAAACTCCATAGACTCTTTATTTATTATAGTCCTAACTTCCCTTTCCTTTCTCTAAGGGTTCTTCCCTTGCCTTGCATGGACTTTCATGTGGCTCATGAGACCCCTAAACGCTGATTCCTAATAAGCCTATTTTTTTGCTGGAGAAATATCTGACTGTCTATTTTTTTTTCCAGGTCAACATACTAAAAGTGTTTCAGGTCAAAATATATAACTTTTATGTTCTTGTGTCTAATCCAGGGTCATATTGCATTTAGCTGTTTTGTCTCTTTAGTCTCCTCCAACCTGTGACAGTATCTCAGTCTTTCCTTACCTATCACAATTTGGCAGTTTAGAAGATTACTGGTCAGTTACTTAGTGGTTTCTTCCTTGGTAAAATGTCCCTCATTTTGGATTTGTCTGTTATTTTCTCATGATTGGGATGAGAATATATATACTTACAGAAATTTTCCAATTAGTAAATGCAGAAAAAAGAAGGAACAGAAAATCATCTTTAGAAAAATGCTAGAGTAATAATTGCTGAAGATAACATCTACTGATAGACAGGGCTTCCCTCACAGCTTAGTTGGTAAAGAATTTGCCTGCAAAGCAGGAGACCCAAGTTCAATCCCTAGGTCAGGAAGATTCCCCTGGAGAAGGAAATGGCAACCACTCCAGTATTCTTGCCTGGAGAATCCCATGGAGAGAGGAGCCTGGCAGGCTACAGTGCTTGGGGTCACAAGAGATGGACATGTCTTAGAGACTACACCACCACCACTACTGAGAGATGCTACAGTTAAGAGCCCTGATTCTTTTTATTGGAGAACAGTGCTTAGAAACCAAGATCCAGTTGCTATGAATGCTCATTGCTGCTGGAGCAGCATTACATCTAGGCTCTCCAGTGGAAAAAACTAAGAATTATAAATATCTATATTAACCTATTAGGATAACAGGGATAGTGGGCAGACTCCAACTCAAGCCTGACTCTAAGGGGAGGAAAAGCTGGGGTGGACATGTCCCAGGCTGCTAGGCAGTCTCAGGAGGTTGCAGCAAGGTCACTAGACATCTGAGACCTCAATCTGGCCTTCAGCTGAGCTTGTGTTTCCCAGGAATGGAGCTTCCTGCTTCTAGGTTCTGACAAGGGTTATTATCTTTTTGGCCAAAATCTACTCAAGCCCTCCAAGCTCTTTTTCAAATTTTTAAAATAATTTAATTAATTTATTTAATTTTTGGCTGTGCTGGGTCTTAGTTGCTGTGCAGGATTTTCTCTAGTTGTGGCGAGTGGGAGCTACTCTCTAGTTTTGGTGTGTGGGCTTTTCATTGCAGTGGCTTCTCTTGCTCTGGAGTATGGGTTCTAGGAAGCTCAGGCTTCAGTTATTGTGGCTTCAGGCTCTACAGCACAGGATCAATTCGGACTTAGTTGCTCCTCAGCATGTGGGATCCTCTCAGATCAGGGATTTGAACCTGTGTCTCCTGGAATTCTGAAGTTCATGGGGTCGCAAAGAGTTGGACACGACTGAGTGACTGAACAACTCCTGCATTGCCAGGTGGATTCTTTACCACTACTGAGCCACCAAGGAAGCCCTGGCCTGAAGTCTTTTTAAACTAGGCTTGACTTCTGGATAAACTTCGGTGTTTATCTTCACATTGTCCAATTTTAGTAGGAATTCTGCTAAGTCAGTTTAAAAGTGTGGTTAAATGTCCCACCTTTGATATCTGATCATCACCCATATAAAATCAGTTTCCTTATCCTCCTAGCCTCCAGGTGATATCTGATCACCCTGGCCCACCTTTAGCAAGAATCTTGTTAGCCTGTTTAGCCAGAATGGCTTCCCTGGTAGCTCAGAGGTTAAAGCGTCTGCCTGGAATGCGGGAGACCCAGGTTCAATCCCTGGGTTGGGAAGATCCCCTGGAGAAGGAAATGGCAACCCACTCCAGTACTCTTGCCTGGAGAATCCCATGGAGGGAGGAGCCTGGTAGGCTACAGTCCATGGGGTCGCAAAGAGTCGGACACGACTGAGCGACTTCACTTCACTTTTAGCCAGAATGCCCTAATCCCTGGTGCTTCCTCTTGGTAGGCTTCCATCCATGTTCTTCACACTGCTTCTTGGCGCTCACTTCTTGCCCACGATGTATCTGGAGTTGAATCCTATTTCTCACCTTCACTGCAGGACTTCATGGCAGTCGTCCCCACATCTACTGCCATCACCCCCTTGAATAAAGTCTGCCTGGCCAATTTTCACAAAGTGTCATGAACTTTTTTTTTTTTTCCTGTAACAGTCCTCAGTCACTGGCTGGTAGCAGTCAGTTTGCTGGTCTCCAGCAAACCTGCTAGGGATTTCAGAATGCAGCAGCTGGAACTCTTCCTGAATGAACTTCCTGCCACTAGAAATCTGAGAAGTGCAATCTCAGTCATCTCACTCAAATGTTGCCGGAGGGACAGTTGCTTAATTCCAGGCAATGACTTAAAATTCAAAGTGGATGCTATTTATACAGTGCTGTGCTGTGCTTAGTCATGTCCGACTCTGCGATCCCACAGACTGTAGCCCGCAAGGGATTCTCCAAGCAAGAATACTGGAGTGGGTTGCCATGCCCTCCTCCAGGGGCTTTTCCCAACCCAGGAATCGAACCCAGGTCTCCTGCATTGCAGGCAGATTCTTTACTGTCTGAGCCACCAGGGAAGCCTAGGAATACTGGAGTGGGTAGCCTATCCCTTCTCCAGGGGATCGTCCCAACCTCGGAATCAAACAGGGGTCTCCTGCATTGCAAGTGGATTCTTTACCAGCTGAGCTACCAGGTAAGCCCATTTATATAGTAACACTATAGCAAGTATGCAGTAATCAATAAGTCTATACTCAGCCTAACTATCAGTTGATTGCAAGTGGGAATGAATACACTTTAAACATGAAGGATCTTTAAAAAAAACATTGCCTCCCCTGTACCCTTTTCTCAAGATGTTACTGGAAGGTGTGCTCCAGCAAAACAAGGGTGAAAACTAAGAAAGCGGAAGGTACTGTATCCAGGAAACAGGGGCTCCAACTGCAGAGAAGGAGACAGAGGTTATCCAGAGTGGTGTTAGAGAGGGGTCCTGGGATGACAGACATACAGTGGCTTCAGGACAACCTGGCTGATTGGAGCAGAACAGAAGCTTCACAAGGTGAAGTTGGCAAATACCTGATGTGAGAGATTTATTTTAACTGGAGGAAATTTAGGGATTAAATTGACATTAAGTTCATGGAAAACCAAGAGAGCCAACCACAAACAAAACGTAATTATTGTATACAACATGCTTCAGTCATGAAGAACATTTGCTTCATCCTATTAGTAAAAACCAAACTAGAGGCTAAAGTTTGAATATATCCAGAGACAGACCCTCACACCAAAACTTAAAACCTTCCTGATATCCCCCCAATGCTCACTCTGACCTTAAACAGAACCTACACTTTCTTCATGTCATCATGACCTTGCAGTTATGAACAAGTCAGCTCATGCAATACAAAGACATGTAAGTTTCTAGTAACAAATAACACTAGAAAACAAGGCACTTATTCATTCAAGATTTATAAACCCAGTTGTGAGCACTGGGAGCCACATCTCCCAATCACCTTCCAGCTGGAAGTATCCTTGTTTGCCAGAAGTTGGGTTCTCACTTGGTAAAATATTCCAATCAAGTAAAAGTCTCTGAATTTTATGCTCACAGTTATAATCATGTAAAGGCTGAATTTTGCTCAAACCACAATAAGAGTATAGTGACTTAATCAGAACAATGGTAAGGAAAGAGGACAGGAATTGTGTGATACAATAGAAGACAGCTAAGCTCCCAAGGGGCAAGTTCCCTTCCCCAGGGGATCTTCCCAACTCAGGGGTCAAACTCAGGTGTCCTGCATTGCAGGTAGATTCTTTACCATCTGAGTCAGAAGGGAAGCCCAAGGAAAGAGAATAGAAATTGTGTGGTACAGTAGAAAGAGAGCTGACCTACTGGGGCAAGACAGCAGATAAAAGAGGAAAAGGAGGGTGTGGTATAATCTTGCTGATCAGAGGCAGGGATGTGAGTGAGCAGGGAGCTCTGCCGACAGCTGGATGGGCTGTTCCTGGGGCAGGAGTGCGTGCAGGTGCCCAGACCATGACATTTGTAGGGAGGAAGGAAATGCAAAAAAAAAAAAAAAAAAANCTCCAAAATCACTGCAGATGGTGACTGCAGCCATGAAATTAAAAGACGCTTACTCCTTGGAAGAAAAGTTATGACCAACCTAGATAGTATATTCAAAAGCAGAGACATTACTTTGCCAACAAAGGTCCATCTAGTCAAGGCTATGGTTTTTCCTGTGGTCATGTATGGATGTGAGAGTTGGACTGTGAAGAAGGCTGAGCGCAGAAGAATTGATGCTTTTGAACTGTGGTGTTGGAGAAGACTCTTGAGAATCCCTTGGACTGCAAGGAGATCCAACCAGTCCATTCTGAAGGAGATCAACCCTGGGATTTCTTTGGAAGGAATGATGCTGAAGCTGAAGCGCCAGTACTTTGGCCACCTCATGCGAAGAGTTGACTCATTGGAAAAGACCCTGATGCTGGGTGGGATTGGGGGCAGGAGGAGAAGGGGAAGACCGAGGATGAGATGGCTGGATGGCATCACGGACTCAGTGGACGTGAGTCTGAGTGAACTCCGGGAGATGGTGGTGGACAGGGAGGCCTGGCGTGCTGCGATTTATGAGGTCGTAAAGAGTCAGACACAACTGAGCGACTGAACTGAACTGAACATTTCATTACCTGTTTATCCTTCATTATCAGTGACGTTAGGGTGAGGCCACAGTATATTATTGGTACATGATCCTTAGAACACAGTACATTTTTGTCCAAGTGTAGCATAGGTTCCTTTTTATTCACCCTCTCTTTTACAGCTCCTTCCACAGACTCACGGCAATTGCCATCTAGTTGGTAAACATCATTCCTTCCCTTGAACTGCATAGAACTTATGATCCAATATGCATATGCCTTATATCCAAACTACACCTAAAGCCCAGGTTCATTTCTTTGAACAAGGTGGTAGAATCACGGGGCCCTGAGCAAGGCCATGAACATCTTATTGGCATAGTTATGTGAACATGAACACTAGGAACATTCACAGCAGCTTCTTCAAGGAATTCCAAAACATGAAGCCATAGTAGGAACCATGGTGGCCAAGTGTAAATGGAGAAGGATGAAGCAGAGAGTAAAAGCAGAGCAGATAAATGGAACACAAGAAGTCAATATTCAGTGTAGAAGGAAGTGTGCATTGTAAGTGTGGATGATTGGATCTGAATATTTACTGTACCTTGGAAGAAAGAGCCTCATAATTTCTTTTTTTTTTTTTTCCTTTTAAAGTCAGTAGTCTATCCTTAACTCTTTGAGGCAAGAATGGAACAGTAGGCATCATGGCACATTAAGTGAACACATTAGTAGAGAGCTCCTGTAGCACTCTATTAAAGAAAAGAAAAAAAATAAATAAATAAGACTAAGGCCAAGCTTAGTGCGTAATGACCACAGAAGAGTCACATGTTTGCCATTGTTAACTTGAAGCATAGCTTGGGGGGCTTTGTATATATTCAACCCTATTTTAATTGTCAATGTTTGCCTTTCTCCTCCTCCATAATGCATAGAACTCAAAAGTGTTCTAAGGAAAATGTTGTACATTAACACATATTTAGGAAAGTATCTTTTGTGAAAAATTAAAACAAGAGGCAACTGGGGAAAGCCCTAATATTTTCTGTCAGAAACTGAAGAATGATAACTGTTTAACTTCATAAAATATGAAGATATGCAGTTTGTATTGGACCTCATTCATGTATCAGAAATGAAAAAAATTTAATAATTGAAATATATCAAGGAATTTATTATAGATTTTGTATAAGGATACTTCTGTATTCTCATCCACTAGCTTTAGTTTCCTCATCTACCCTGCCCTTTACTCAGGACCAACATAAAATTGAATAAGCTCATTAAATACTATTTTAGTATTTTTGTTTTCTGTGTTTAAAATATCTGGAAATATTAAAAGTAAAGGGTAACCTACTAATACTGGAGGCACTTCTTTCCAAGGCAAAATTAATCTTTCTGCCAAGAGGCAAAATTTACTATAATATTGCTTTGGTGTGTTGGAATAATGAATGATATAACAAAAATTATACCTAAAACCAATATTGCAACAAATTTTAAAGGTTAAAGAATTAAATTCTTAAGACTTTTCAAATAAGAACCCAAGTAGATTACACTGTATTTCAAATCATAACTCACAGTCTATCTTATAATTTTATTCCATTTTTTCTGAGATCACAATCTAACATAGATCAGCGAGAAAAATAAATTCTTTAGATTTTCTGATGTGAAAATGAAAAAAAAAGTGATACTCTTAAGTACTATGAAAAGTGAAAGTCACTCAGTCATGTCCAACTCTATGACCCCATGGACTGTATTCTGCCAAGCTTCTCTGTCCATGGAATTTTCCAGGCAAAGGGGTCTTCTGACCTAGGGATCGAACTTGGGTCTCCCACATTGCAAGCAAATTCTTTTACCATTTGAGCCACCAGGGATACCTCCTAAGCATTATATGGGGCTGAAAATATTTATCTCATTTACATACTTGGAAACTGTATTTTTTGATAACTACCATTTTATTTACTGGGCTTCCCTGGTGGCTCAGTAGTAAAGAATCTGCCTGTCAATGCCAGAGATGTGGATTCGATCCCTGGTCAGGAATATCCCCTGCAGAAGAAAACAGCAACCTACTCCAGTATTCTTACCCAGGAAATCCCATGAACAGAGGAGCCTGGTGGGCTAAAGTTCATGGGGTCATGAAAGAATCAGACAGGACTGAGCAACTAAACAACAGCAATGACAAATGTTATTTAGTAGAATCAGGTTATCACTTAAGTGTGGTCTAGTGGGAGGCATGTTAAGCCAGGAAAAAAGAAGGTCTGCATTCTAGCCTTGTCTATAAAACTGAACTATAGAGCCACAGCAAGAATATTCTGTTTGGTTTTATACTTTCAAAACAGATCTTTACCAGAAAAGAGTTCACTGTCATGTCTACAAAGTGGTTCACAGACTTACAGATTTTAAGTAGTAGCTGCTACTAAGTCACTAAAGTCGTGTCCAACTCTATGCGACCCCATAGATGGCAGCCCACCAGGCTCCCCCATCCCTGGAATTCTCTAGGCAAGAACACTGGAGTGGGTTGCCATTTCCTTCTCCAATGCATGAAAGTGAAAAGTGAAAGTGAAGTCACTCAGTCGTGTCCGACTCTTCACAACCCCATATACTGCAGCCTACCAGGCTCCTCCGTCCATGGGATTCTCCAGACAAGAGTACTGGAGTGGGTGCCACTGCCTTCCTCGATAAGTAGTAGAGACCAACATAAAGTTACTTTTTTTATTTTCTCAAGTGATTACATGAAAAAAATGTGATTGCAATCTATAATTTTCATCATTTAATAATCAACATTTAGTAATGAAATACAGAAAGGGTATAATTTCAGCATTACATAAAATGTAGCATTTAACTTTATGAAAAGTTAATAAATATTATTTTCTTATTTTTTCTCAAAGTTACAGACTACAAATTTATATGCCATTTATATAAATAATTGAGGATTTACCAAATATCATGTATATTTAAACACCAAATCCAAACTCTAATGATTCTTCTAAAATTATTGTTAAATAATAAACATCACAGGAAACATAGGATATTTTCCTGCCCTTTGCTTTATTTTCTGTAAATCTAAGATAGAGATCATTAAATTAATGATGTATTTTTCAGGCATTTGATACATGGCAAACCATCTTTTTGTTATTTCAGATTGATTTTCCAGCTACTGAGTGGGAGTATATGAATCTTGATTCTGAAGAGAATGGAAGTGATCTTGAAGAACCATCAAAAGAATGTGTAAAACATATTGCCAGATTGTCACAGAAACAGACTCCCATACTGTAAGTGACCCAGTTCTTGGGAGGGCATTTTGCCTCTTTTCATGATACCAGCAATCATTCTAGAAGCACTCATATCTGTTAAGAGTGAACTCCTCTCATTTCCTACAATCACAGCCGTTGGATGATCCACTAATACTTAGGAGCTAAGTTAGTAATTGTGGGATTTTTTAAGATTTTTTTTCTCGTGACACTCAGAAACTTTAACTTTGGTCAAAGGAAAAATAAAAAGATTAGAAAACATTCAGTTCAGAATGACAAAGCAGAGACTGATAGATAACAGATCAGCATTTAACAATGATAAACCATTGTTCTTCAGTTAGATAGAAAATTGTTTTGGTCAACCATAAAATGTAAAATTTAATTATAATGATATTGAAAAAGAACAGAAATAGCTTATGTTTTAATTCACTAAATTAGTAACTACTTAAATTTTGTCAAACAGCAATTCTCCGGGAAAGAGATATCCCAGGAAGAACTATAAGAGATAACTAATTCTGTGTACTTACTGTTTGTACTTAATATTTGGTAATCTCTAAGCCACAGCTTCGGAGAAGGTGATGGCACCCCACTCCAGTACTCTTGTCTGGAGAATCCCATGGACAGAGGAGCCTGGTAGGGTGAGGTCGCAAAGAGTCAGACATGACTAAGCGACTTCACTTTTCACTTTTCAGTTTCACGCACTGGAGAAGGAAATGGCAACCCACTCCAGTGTTCTTGCCTGGAGAATCCCAGGGACGGGGGAGCCTGGTGGGCTGCCATCTATGGGGTCGCACAGAGCCGGACATGACTGAAGCGACTTAGCAGCAGCAGTAGCAGCAAGCCACAGTTTATGATGCTCTCATTATCAACATGGAAAAGCACAAAACTAAGAAAGCAATTCTTCATGTGTGTGAGATATATAATATAATAAAACATTTTATTCCAAGAATAAGACATTATTTAAAGTTTTGAACAGGGTAATCATGTGATCTTAATAATCTTTTTGAGTGATCTTTTTGGCTGTAAGTTGAAGGATGGTTTAGAAAGGATGTAAGAGAGGAAGACATTACTTTGTCAACAAAGGTTCATCTAGTCAAGGCCATGGTTTTCCCAGTAGTCATGTATGGATGTGAGAGTTGGACTATAAAGAAAGCTGACTGCAGAAGAATTGATGCTTTTGATCTGTGGTGTTGGAGAAGACTCTTGAGAGTCCCTTGGACTGCAAGGAGAGCAATCAGTCCATCCTAAAGGAGATCAGTCCTGAGTGTTCACTGATGTTGAAGCTGAAACTCAGATACTTTGGCCACTTGATGCAAAGAGCTAACTCATTTGAAAAGACCCTGATGCTGGGAAAGATTGAGGGCAAGAGGAGAAGGGGACGACAGAGGATGAGATGGTTGGATGGCATCACCGACTCGATGGGCATGGGTTTAGGTGGACTCCGGGAACTGTAATGGACGGGAGGCCTCGTGTGCTGTGGTTCATGGGGTTGTGAGGAGTCAGACATGACTGAGCAACCGAACTAAACTAAAAAGAGGAAGAGAGCAGTACAGTAAAGTAACTGATGTAATATTTTAGGCAGAAGGTCATGGTCACTAGAACGAGGGCAATGGCAGTGGACATTGTGAACATTGATAGTAATGGCTGGATTTGGAGCATATCTGGGAGTTGAAAAGGCATGACTTGATGATTAATAGTAAATAGGGGTGAAGCCAAATGAGAAACCAAATAATCAAGGTAATTCACTGAAGAGTCTAAGGTTTGAAATTGCTGAACTGGGCAGATATTAGAGCCATTTTCTGGAAGAGGGATTAGTTTGAGACCTTCCAGACTGAGGTGTTGAACGTGATTAAGCATTTCAGTTCAGTTCAGTTCAGTTCAGTTCAGTAGCTCAGTCATGTCCAACTCTTTGTGACCCCATGAATCACAGCACACCAGACCTCCCTGTCCACCACCAACTCCCAGAGTTTACCCAAACCCATGTCCATCAGTCAGTAATGCCATCCAACCATCTCATCCTCTGTTGTCCCTTTCTCCTCCTGCCCTCAACCTTTCCCAGAATCAGGGTCTTTTCAAATGAGTTAGCTCCTTGCATCAGGTGGCCAAAGTACTGGAGTTTCAGCTTCAGCATCAGTCCTTCCAATGAACACCCAGGACTGATCTCCTTTAGGATGGACTGATTGCTCTCCTTGCAGTCTAAAGGACTCTCAAGAGTCCTCCAACACCACAGTTCAAAAGCATCAATTCTTCTGTGGTCAGCTTTCTTTATAGTCCAATTCTCACATCCATATATGACCACTGGAAAACTAATTTGGGGTAATCTTGTTACTGCCCTGAGCTCTAATTTCCACACATCCTTCTCTTTTCCTCATTCACTTCAAGCCAATGACATCTCTTTACTTCTCATATTTCACATGTGCCGTTCCCTCTCCCATCTCAGAGTCTTCTTTTTTGGAATGTCCTCTTCATGAAAACTTCTTCCTAGTTCTTCACATGGCTGAATCATCCCATCTTGTAGTAAAAGTGTTAAAATGCTGGTCATTCAGTCACGTCTGACTCTTTGCAACACCATGGACTGTAGCACATGAGGTTCCTAGGTCCATGGGATTCTCCAGGCAGAACACTGGAGTAGGTAGTCATTTCTTCCCCTAAGGGATCTTTCCAACCCAGGGATCAATCCTGGGTCTCCTGCATTGCAGGAAGATTCTTTACCATCTGAGCCACCAGGGAAGCCCCTCAACCTGTAGGTCCTCACTTAATTGTGATCTTCTCAAAGAGACCTTCTTTTATGACCCTATCAAATGAAGTTTTTCCCTCTTTAGAATCTCTCTTATTACCTTTTTATCACACATAACACAATCTATTATCTCTTGTTCATTAATGTGTTTTTCTTTTTTTCTCATTTGTTTGTGAGAACCAAAAGAACCAGGAACATATCTTGTTTATTACTACATTTCCAGTGTTCTACATTGTGCCTGATAATATGTGTGAAATAAATTTTATAAAGGATAAAGTTCCTTGGCATATAGTTTGGTATAAGAATGACCTTAAGGATTCTCATAGTCCTTATGATACATATTTTGATGATCCATCGTTATTCTAGACTATTGCCATCTTAATTAGATGAAGCATCTTTTGATAGTTCTTATTCAAAAATATAAAACTTTACATTTAAAAAGTATGTCACATATCAGAGACTGATATATTTGTATGAGAGATTTCTTTAAATATAAAAAGTTGCTATCCTTTGAAATTTTAAATATGTTCAAACAAAAAATGTCAAAACCAACAAATAAGTAAGCAGAGAAACTGCCTTTAAATATTAAAGGTTTGTGTTTTAAAATTAGCCCCAGTGAATTCTAACTGGTTTTATACTTCAGTTTTCCATTTAAATGAATAACTTACACATAAAATAAGCAACATTTTACTGTTTTACTCACTCAAATACAATTATTAATGCTCAGTAGAGTACAGTTTCATTCAGGACTGTGAAAAAGATGGAGAACAGTCTTCAATGTGATAAAATTTGTTAGAAACAGATTAAATTCATTTTCCAAATACCACATTTTATCATTTAGTTGGTGACATACTTGTCTTCTTTCAAATTGGTTAAATGTAAGCAGTCGAGAAGTTCAGACTCAATGAAGTTTGGTGAAAATGTACTATAACATTTGTAAAAATTAGAAGAATACCTTCTTGATGACCTCTAAAGAAAAGTATCTAATGTAAGGAAAATCTCAGAACATAAGATAAAAAACAAATGTTTTGAAAGAAATTATGCCTCCACCTCTAGCCATGAAGGTTACCTATTATGTTACTAAACTAGTCCTCCTGAAATAAAGAAATATGACACAAGAGAAATACATATAAAGCAACTGCTCTCAGAAATTGAGCAGAGAAGGCTTGAGGTGAACCCATGAGTAAAAAGGCCTTCAGACCCAGAAACATTTTCTGTATCATAGCTCTGGAAGTTATAATTAAAGAAGAGAAGGCAGGTCTTACCTCCTGAGATTAAGAAATTAATAAATAAATAAGGCAGAGATCACAGAGTTTAATAATTGTGAGGCAGCTAGAATTTCCAGAGAATAATAGTGGAGAAAGGAAGATCCACAGGATAGGAGCTTCAGAAATATGTAGTGGTGTCCCCTTATATATTTAGCTGAGTACTGAGCCACTTATGAGCACATGGAGATTTTATAGCAAAAGAACTGCTACAGGGAGATGTGGAATAAATGCAGATTCTAGAGGTTGCACAATGCTGGGAGACATAAATTTTCTCACCAGTAATGATGCAGAAAGATCACAGAACACCTCAGCACTCAATAAAGAAATCAGAAAGATGCATATTAGGAGTAAGTGTGCTCTAGCTCAAGATTTAGGACTGTGCTTGGCCTAGTCTAACACATCATAAAAAACAGACCCCAAGAGGATCAAGCGGCCTCCTAAAAAAAGAAAAAAAAATGGAAACATTCAGCACTTAAATGTAGCAAAATGTAGACTGTGAACAATGTAGGATTTAAATGTTTAGTGTACAACCAATCATTGCTAAACATAGGAAGAGTCAGGAATATATAACCATAGACCAGGATTGAAGGAGGCAGTTAACAGAAACAGCTTCAGATATTTTGCATGCGTGCTGTTACTTCGGTTGTATCCAACTCTTTGCAACCCCATGGACAATAGCTTGCCAGGCTTCTCTGTCCATTGGATTCTCCAGGCAAGTACAATGGAGTAGGTTGCCATTTCCTTCTCCATCAAATATTTTACAACTGTTATAAAGGTTTTTATGGGTTTAAATTAAGATACATATGGGTGAACAAATGAAGTCAAAAAATGGAAATTTAAGAACTGAAAAGCACAGCATCTAAATTTTTAAAAATCACTGGAAAAGCTTAATAGATTGCATAATGAAAAAAAAAAAAAAGAACAGTGAGTTTAAAGAATGGGCGATAGAAATTATCCATGTTGAAGTACAGAAAGAACAAAACCTGAAAATAGTGATACAGCCTTGTGACCTATAGACAATTATCAAGCAATGTAATATGTATGTATTGGACACACAGGAGAGAAGAGAGATAGTGAAGAAAAAAAATTCTTAAAGAGATAATAGCCAAAATTTTACAAGTTTAACTTAAAAAAAATCACCTACATATATAAGAAACTTAGCAAATCCCAAACACATACACACACACGCATATCATCTAAGCTCACCATAGTCAAATTTCTGAAAACTAAAGATAAATATAAAATTTTTCTAAGGCTTCAGAGAAAGTCAGCAAATCACATTCATGAGATGAACTATAATTCTACAGATTTCTCATTAACTTCATATTTCTCATTAGAAACTACGGAAACCAAAAGACATTATAAGTTATCTTACATTTTGAAAGGAGAAAAGAAACTCTATCAACTTAAAAATTCTATAACCAGTAAAATTGCATTTCAAAAATTAAGGCAAAATTGAAACATTTCAACTAAACACAGCTGAGTTAATTAATTATAAGCTCTTCTGTACTGTAAGAAATTTTAAAGAAAATACTCAGGCTAAAAAAAGTGATAACTAGATGGACATTCAAATCTACAAGAGTAAATGAAAAGTACCACAAAGGGAAATGGCTAGATAATAAAGATATACATTTTTCATGTTTATTAATTTATTTTTTAAAATATTTAACTAAAAATAATCATAACATACAACTGAGCATATACTAAATAAAAATAAAATGTATAGCATCTACAATAAGAATGAGAAATAGAAAAATAAAAGCATAGTATTCTAAGGCTCTTATACATAAAGCAGTGTAATAACTGTGGTTGGCTGGCTCAGTGGTAAAGAATCTGCCTGCCAATGCAGGAGACGTGGGTTCGATCCCTGGGTCAGGAAGATCCCTTGGAGGAGAAAATGTCAATGCACTCCGGTATTCTTGCTTGGGAAATCCCAATGATAGAATAAATGAAAAGACTACAGTCTACAGGGTCACAAAGAGCTGGACACCACTTAGCAACTGAGCACTCATACACGCCCATGATGTGCTAAAGAAGAATATTATAATCTTGAGAGAAACTATAACCCCCAGAGTTTAAGAGTACATTTAAAAGTAGAAAAGATAACAGAAATTAAATTTTTAAAAAATCCAAAAGAAAGAAGAAACAAAATAAATAGTTTGGACAAAAATAATTAATAGCAACAAGGTTGATTTAAACCCAATCATATCAATATTCCACTAAATATAAATAAAAACCCCAATTAGAAGGAAGAAATTGTTAGCCTACATTGCAAAAGTAATATACAACTTTATGTTGTTTACAGGTGCATATTTTACATACAATAATTCAGCTAGATTAAAATTAAAAGAATTGAAAAAGATATATAAGGAAAATCATTCCATCTTGATATATTTGGGGAAAAAATTTTGACAAAATTCAGCACCAATTCATGATAAAAACTCTCAAAACTGGGAATAGAGTGGAACTTCCTCAACCTTCAACTCCTGAGTTGAATCTGGAACTATAGGAAAAGCTAGAGTTAGCATTATGTTAAATGATGCAAGAATAAATGTTTCTCTCTAAGGCTGGGAACAAAGATGCTTGCCTAAATATTCCTCTCAGTGTTGTGCCATCAGTCCTTACCAGTGCACTATCCCAGGGGAAAAAAAAAGTTTTAAGTGTGTAAAAGTCAAAAAGAAGTAAAACTGGCTCTATTTTCAGATGGGTAATTATGTAATATCATAGCATTTGAGATTAATGTACAAAATACAACTATATTCAAGTAAAAAAAAGAAAATAAATTTCATTTTTCTAAATTCTATCAATATTTACAATATCAACATCTCTATCCCCTGAAGAAGGGAATGGTGACCCACTTCAGTATTCTTGCCTGGAGAATTCCATGGACAGAGGAGCCTGAAGTGCTAGAGTCCATGGGGTTGCAAAGAATGAGACATGACTGAGTGATTAACACACAGATACTTAAAAATGCAAAATTTTGCTAGGAGAAATTAAAGAAAACCTCAGTAAATGGAAGGATATATCATGTCATTGATTAGAATAACCATTATTGTTAAGATGACAGTTCTAGTTGTTCCAAAATAGTGATACAAATGCAATTATAATCTGTTAGAAAGTGTAATTTTTTTTTTCAAATGATCAGTATGCTTTTAATTAAACTCCAGGGACCTGGATAATATTTTTTAATGGGCAAAATTAAAGAATGGCAAGAATGCTATACAATTGGTTCTGTCATACCCTACACCTGATAATGTGAAATGCAACAACCACTTCAGAAAGCAGTTTCTTCAAAAGGTAAACATTGACATACGACCAAGTCATTTCCCTCCATGGTACTTCCTAGGAGAAAGGAAAATACACCTGTGCAAACACATGCACACAAATGTTCACAAAAACTTTATTCATAACATTCCAAAACAAGAAACACTCCCAGTGTCCATCAGATAGGAGAAAGGATAAGCAAATTGTGATATGTTCATATAAAGGAGTAATACTCATTAACTAAAAGAAATAATCTACTGATATACTCAACAGTATGGATAATTTCAAAAAAATATACTTGGTGAAAGAAGCTAAAATAAAATATTCATGATCCTGCTTATATGAAGTTTGAAAGTAGATATTATTTGTCTAAAGTGAAAGAAGTCGTACTACTGCTCACCTCTGGTAGCATAAGAAATGTTTTATATCTTGAAAAGAGTGTGGATTTTATTATGCTTGATATGTGCATTTGTCAAAATTTAATTAACTGAATCCATGCATTCTCTTTTATGTAAATTATGCTTCAATAAAAGAGAAAATAGCATTGTTCAATATTGAAAAATGAATTCAGTTAAAACAAAATAATTAGTTTTAGTAGCATAATAATAATTTTATTATGGAATATTTTTCTTCTGGGGGGTTTCTGGTGAAGAAGTTAGTGACAAAAGAGAAAAAGAGCGCAAATGTACCTCAAAAAGCATCCTTTGTAATTCATTTCTTTCATTTTGCAGATGGAGAGGATTTCAGAAGATATTATAGAGAAATAATGATATTTAAAATCCATTAATAATTCTTGCTCTCCCTTCTTGGGAGTTTCAGTTAATGAAAGCTGAGCGACAGAGTGTCAGTTTGGAGGAGACAGTGTTGAAAAGCTGTCATTGTTGTGTGAGAAATGCTGTCCTTCAGTTCAACTGTGGTCTTGAATGCTTTTCCTGGAGTGTAAGCAAAACATGGTGAACTGTCAGTGAATCAGTGGCCCTTGTCCCAGCTCTAGACCTTCTGAGGGACACACTTGTGCATGTGAGAAAGTCCTATTCACTGGCATTTTAACTCCAAACTCCCAGCAAACACTAAGAATTTAAAGCCCGAATCCAAGGATGAAATGAGATCTTTGTTTCTGAAGTTTAGAGCAAAAAGTTTTCTGACCTTTGATGAAACTTGCTTCGAAATGAAGGAATATCATCTTTAAAATGTGCCATTTCTCCACAGGGCCCACTTGGGTCTAAGTTAATTTCCAAATACAGTTAAGAAAGTAAATGGTTGAGAATCTTTGTTCTAAGTAGTACATGTGGCAGAACTGATAAACTTGGTCTGCCTTAAAGGAGACAGAAACTTTCTAACCAGAATGACATTTTTTAAAAAGTGGCAAAGATAAGAGCAAGGAAAAATACATGTGAATTATCTGAAGTACATTTTATTTAATTTTTCTATAAAAGATTAAATTAGTGGGAAATAATCAGATAAAATAACCTATCAAACTGTCCCAAGAAGATAAAGGACTTATTTTCCAAAAGAAACTAAAAATCAAAGAACGAGACCTAATATTTTGTACTGACTGTTCATAGCAAATGTTTGTGTTGTCACAAACTCCAGTAAATTATCACTTCCAATCTGGTTTTGCAGCCTCTCTGAGGAAAAGAGAAGATACTTATGGTTTTATCGTTTCTACTGCAACAATGAAAATTGCTCCCTTCCTTTGGTCTTGGGAAGTGCCCCTGGATGGGATGAAAGAACTGTTTCAGAAATGCATACCATTTTAAGAAGATGGAAATTCTCTCACCCTTTGGAGGCACTTGGACTTTTGACTTCCAGGTAAGAATTGCATGACAGGCATGATATTACTAATGTGAAAATTTTGAAGAGAAAAACTGTAAGTCTCTATGAGTAATTCAATACCAATTCTGTTTATTTCCAATTTCAGTAGCTTTAGATATTAAATTTAGATAAATGTAAGCTGTGAATATAAATTTGAAACAAATCTAAACTATAATTGTGTCTTCTAAACTAAACTTGAAATAAAATTAATGGCCAGAGTTTCTTAAATGGGGAGTCTAGTTGCTCTTAGAGAAATAACAACCAAAAAATATTGAATAGGGAAAAATAAACTTCTCTACTTGTCCCTCTCTCAAAACAAAAGAATCCTTAAAAATTGAAACAGTATCTTTTACTATTGAAATATGCAAAGTCTGGCAAAATACCCTGTTTATAGTAGGTGTCCAGTTAGTAAGACAATGATAATGATAACAAAATGAAAAAAACCTGTCCCTTGTGTATTCTCTGTATCTTCCCTAGAATAAAATGCATGGTGGTTAAGAATCTGGTGGATAATGATGTCATCGTCTAGTTAAGAGGAAGCATTGGGAACAAGTGTGATGTCTAGTTCTGGCTTGGGGAAGCAGCTCTTGCTTGGCTTCTGCTTCACATTCAAAGCCAAGAAGAGATATTTTAAGTCTGTCTTCATGGCATCAGCACTGATGCCATGAAGAAAGTCTGCAATCTCTAGAGTCAGAGAAGAATTGTGACACTCAGTTCTGTTCTGAATTCCCTCTCAAGATCCTGATGAAGGAGAAAGGAGGGAAAGAAAGTGACACAAAAGACTTTTCAAACAATTTATTTTGGTTTATTTTAAAATCTGTGTCTTGTATAAAACTTCTAGCATGTGAAAGGAGGAGAAAGGAATATTTTTCTGTTATTTGTAGGAGTTACTAGAAGCTTTTTCTCAATCTTCCAAGTTCAAAATTTACAAATTATCTTAAAATTCTATGTTTTTTGTGCCTCGTACATTGAATATTTCTGTTTTCTGATGTCTTTCACCAATTACTGTGCCCCCATATACCCACCTTCCTTGATAAATGATAGAACATAGATACATAGAATTTGTCTTTTAGTTGAGCTTGCAGCTTTCCCCCTTTTTATAAGGCTTCTTCTACGTGGACATTCTTTGACCTCACTAAGTAAAACTGACCACATGTTCCCACTACAGTGCTTTGTTTCTCTATGAATTATATTATATTGCAATGTGTTTACACACAACACATGACACATGTAATTTACCCACATTAGAATGAGAGCTAGTTAAGCCCAAATAGTTCATCATAGTGTTTCTGTTTCCCACAAGCTTAATAATACCTGAGACATAGTAATTACTCACTATTGAATCAATCACTCTCAAAAATTCATTATGACTATATATACCTTATTTTAAAATAATATTTAAACTATATTATTTGAAGAAATCATCAATTATCCTTGTTTCTTACATCTCCTTATACAATTGAATTAATTAATGAAATAATTATATAAGAAAATCAATTAACAATTGGTTTCATTGGAATTACTTACAGTTCGTACTTATATTTCAAGAAACTTCTGGAAGAAATAGTTCCCATTTTCACCTTACTCTTAACCTCTTTCTGATTTAGATAAGAGTAGCCAATATCTAAAAAAAATTTTTTTTAATTCTAATTGTTTTTTAGCTCAAGTAAGACTTAGAAAAGTAGCACAGTTATTGTTTGGTCATTCCTGAACTGATTAGCTCATAGAAAATTGGTTCAAAATGTAAAGATTTAAAAAAAGTATTCACAGAATAAGAGAAGATATTAGCAAATCCTATATCTTAATGAAGGAATTTAATTCAGAATATATACTCTTATGACTCAATAACTAGATAATAAATAACCTAATTAAAAAAAAATAGAGCTTCTAACATTTCCTCAAAAAAAATATAGACATATCCAATAAGCATGTGGAAAGATGCTCAGCATCATTAATCACTAGGGAAATATAAATAAAAACCACATTGAGACATCACTTGACACTAACTAGGATGGCTATAATCAGAAAGACAATTAGCTTTGGCAAGGATGTGAAGAAATTAGAAATCTCATATATTGCTTGTGGGAATGTAAAATGGGGCAGCCAGTTTGGAAACCAGTTAGTCAGTTTCTTAAATACTAAACATCAAGTTAACATGTGACCCAACAATTCCACTCTTAGGTATATACTCAAAAATGAAAAACAGTTTCCCTCAAAAATTTCTCCATGGATGTTCAGACCAGCATTATTTACAATAGCCAAAAAGTAAAAACAACTCAAATGACCATCAAATAATGAATGGTTAGATAAAATGTGGTCTGTCCATGCAATGTTATAGTATTCCATAATAATAAGTGAATATTAATGTATGTTACAACACGAATGAACCTTGAAAACATGTTAAGCAAACAAAGCTAGTCACAAAAGACCACATATTTTATGATGCCCAGAGATAGGTAAATGGATGGAGACAGTAAGTAGATCAGTGATCACCTAAGGCCAGAGGAGTTTGGGGCAATGTAGGGAATGAGAGCCAGTGGTTATGAGGTTTCTTTTGTGGTTATGGTTCAGTAACTTTGGGAGGAAGTAAAAGCCATTAAATTGTACACTGAGTGAATTGTATGGTATTTGTTACATTTCTATGAAACTGTTAAAAAGACTTAAAAAATGATTGTAAAGGCAAAACTATTAATATGACTCTAAAGCCTAGTTTTCTTATGGGACAACTTTTTAAAGATTCTAAAGCATTAACTATGGCCTTTTTTTTTTTTTTTTTTTTGATAGCTTAATGTTCCATTAAGATGTACTTTGGTCTATTTTAAAGACGTTTAAATGTATTAAGTAATATTTTCTTGTAAAGTTCATGGAATACTTTTTACAAAAATCTTTGTCAGCATGAAGCCTGCTTAGTTTTCTTGCTTATAGATAAAGAGGACTCACTAGGTGGACTTCTATATTCTCTGATTCCTGATAACTAAGCTTCTCTACCTGAAGAGATGTTGAACATCTATTTGGTTCTCTTAATGTTTTAAGTATAAAGTTTAGATTTTTATGTAGTGCTCCCTCAATACGGCCTCATTTTATTATCTATAATAACCCTATAAAACAAATACTATTATTATCCCAGTTTTACCTTTGAGGAAACTGAGGCTTACAAGGGTTAAATTTCCCAAATGGCACTTGTAAGTTAAGGAGCTAGAGTTAAATCCAGAGATTTGGAGCTTTCCATCCTCACCCTATAATTCACACCATTCCTACATAAATACATGCTGTTTGTTTATGTACTAAATATGTAAATAAAACTATCCTAAAGTAGTTTGATTATAGTAAATAGCAGTACTTACACTTGGATGTTTCCACTTCACTGTGTAATTTCTTTTTTTCTGAATAATCAGAGTTTTAAACGTTATGAGGACTGGTTTCAGAGTAGAGTGGTGTTTAGTAAGCATCATTCAAAGAACTTAGTAGAAACTTGATTTATTTGCATATTGAACAGTTCCTTATCATGCATCAAAAAAGGTCACTGAAAAGGCTGGAGTGTTTCCATTGTACTCATCCTGACTCCCACTCTCAGTTTAACAGAGCTGTTAAAAAACTTGAGGACAGACTATTTCGAGAAATGAACCTTTCAACTTCTCTAAATCAAAAGCTGACTTCTCTGAGAACAAACAGTATGTGCTTGTTAAGTAAGTTGTCAGAGTGAGTTCTTCAGAGGTCTATATTTTGTCTCCATTGAATAATCTATTATTTTTTCCAGTGGCTTAACCTCCTGAGAACTGGCTGCTCCATTTCTAGCTCAGATAATTTTTAATATTGCTGATTACTTAATCCTGTTTGAAGATTCACCACCTCCTGATGGCTTCTGTTTAGCAAGAGACATGTTGAAATTTGATTTAGCTCTTGTGGGCCATAGGGTGTTAATATTTCCACAGCTGAGTGTTAACAGTGTGTTCACCGAGTACTGATACTTCCAATAGAGAAGGCAGTGCTGTCAGAATACCAGAGACCAAGGGCTAAGGTCTGTAGTTCTTGGCAGATGGTTGCTATTTTCTTGAACCCTGGTGCACAGACGCAACTATTCAACTACTAATAATAAGCAGAAATTACCCAAGGAATTAGAAGGCAGTTCAAGGAAAGCATTCATTTAAAAATAGCAACTCTGAATTAGCATCAGAGGGTTACATCAGAAGCTTAAATAAAAATTTGACAAGGTACTAGAACTTCTCATCCTACATAAAGTGAAATTATTGTTTTGCAGAAACAAGAACAATACTTAATAGGCAGTGCCTTAGCTTTCAAAATCAGTTTCCCTGGAAAAACATCCCACAAAAATGTTTGCATCAAACCACTGTATTCTTTATTGTAGAGATTAATGTACTAAAGTCATTCTTAACTAACATTGTAAGCAGGCCAAAGAGAATATGGAAAAGGTAGACAGCTATAACTTCCACATTTGACTAAACAATCAACTAATAGATGATGTATCCTTTCCATTTATTTTTTGAGCAAAAATATGTGTATATGGAAACTGGCACACAATGAATCAAAGAAGCAGAATAGGACATAGCAACTGTGTTTAAATAACATACAATTCAGAGGGAAAGACTCAAACTGAAGATCACCACACAATGTTCTCTAGACCAGAATCATAGTGTTGAGTGCTATATGTCCCCAAGGAAGAGAGAGGCAGATTCTCTCAGAGAACGTAAGAAACGTTTTGGAAAGGAATTGAATTCTCACTTGAAACGTTCATAGGCATTTCCTGAGTGGAGAAGAGAGGAAATGGAATTCCAGAAAGAAAGATAGATGGTCAGTTATGGAAGTTCAGAGAATAATGAGATATTTACTATAATATTAGAAGGGAATGGTATTGGGAGACAAAGTTGAAAAGGTTGGTTCATTTTAGATCATTTGGGGCTCTCTAAGTCAGGCAATTACTCATAATTAACTTTACTGCAGCCCATGGAATCTTAAAAATGGGACTTACACAGTCCGATTTATTTTATACAAAGAAATTCTGTGCATCAATGTAAAGTGTGGACTGTAAAAATGAATAACAGCAAGGATATTAGATGCAGGTATAGAAATAGTCTACTTGAAAAGTGATCTAGGCCTGCTCTAGGCATCAGTAGAAATTTACAGAGCAGACTGGAGAAACATTTCAGAGGAAAGTGAACAAGAGAGGAAACAAGGAAGACCTTGAAATTTTTGATTTAGGTAAATGATAGATAATTACATCATTAACCAAGACAAGAGTTGTGGATGAAAGAGCAAATTTGGGTGTTGAAGTTGAATGCCATCTTCAAGGCCTCAAAGAGGAAATGGAGAAAAATAATTTGTGCCTCTTGGAATAAGATTGATCGTAAAGGCGAGAAGATCACTAAAGTTGAAGGAGGTAAGAGAAAGATTTTGATGTTTGGACTTCTTATGTTTGTTTAAATAAAAGAGCTCCAAGCATATTTACAAACTGAGATGGAAGATGCATGAAGGGAAGCTCAGAAAACAGGGATGGGTGAAGTGATAAAATGAGATGACACCAACACCCAACAGACTGGACCAAAAATGAAAATAGAGCTGTTATCAAGGAAAGAGAGTGACTTGTTCCTCTCAGTTGGGAGGGAATGAAATATATGAATGGAATTATAGGTAACTATGGATATGGAGAAAGGAGTACAACAAGGCTGAATATTGCTACCCTGTTTGTTTAACTTACATGCAGAGCGCATCATGCAAAATGCTGGGCTAGATGAGTTACAAGCAGGAATCAATTGCCGGGAACAACATCAACAATGACATGCAGATGATACCACTCTAATGGCTGAAAGAAAGACGAACTGAAAAGATTCTTGATGAAGATGAAAGAGGAGAGTGAAAAGGCCGGCTTAAAAGTCAGTATTAAAAAAAAATTATGATCATGGCATCCGGTCTCATCATTTCATGGCAAATAGAAGGGGAAAAAGTGGAAGCAATGATAGATTATCTCTTCTTGGGTTCTAAAATCACTGCAGATAGTGGCTTCAACCAAAAATCAGAAGACAATTATTTCTTGAAAGGAAAGCTATGACAAACCTAGACAGTGTATTAAAAAGCAAAGACATCATTTTGCTGGCAAAGGTCCAAGTAGTCAAAGCGTTGGTCTTTACAGTAGTCATGTGTGGATGTGAGAGTTGGACCTTAAAGAAGGCAGGACACTGAAAAATTAATGCTTTCAAACTGTGGTGCTGGAGAAGACTCGAGAGTACCTTGGATAGTAAAGAAATAAAACCAGTCAATTCTAAAGGAAATAAACCATGAATACTCATTGGAAGGACTGATGCTGAAGCTGAAGCTCCAATGCTTTAGCCACATAATGCAAAGAGCCAATTCATTGGAAAAGACCCTAATCCTGGGAAAGATTGAAGGCAGAAGGAGAAGGCGACAGAGGATGAGATGGTTGGATGCTGTCATTGATTCAGTGGACATGAACTTGGGCAAACTCTGGGAAATGGTGAAGGACAGGGAGGCCTGGCATGCTGCACTCCATGGTGTCTCAAAGGCTCAGACATGATTTAGTGACTGAACAACAACAAACGGATATGGAAGAGAAAAATGTGAAGGTTTTAGTATTGCACATGAAGAGAGAGTCAAAGTGATATACGGAGAATGAAGAACTTAGAACTGCATAAACCAAAAATATGAATCTCACCTTTGTGTATTTTTGAAGTGTTTATGAGTTGCTTCCAAATTTCACAGTTGACAATATAAGCTTTGAAATCAGACATATCTGTCTCTGTTACTTATTACCTGAACCACATCAGTCAAGTTTTCTTTCTTTCTTTTTTTTAAGTTTTATTTATTTATTTACTTTCAATATTGTATTGGTTTTGTCCATGCATTGACATGAATCCGCCATGGGTGTATATGTGTTCCCCATCCTGAACTCCCCTCCCACCTCCCGCCAACAGGAGTAATAAGTATCGTGCGTTGTACCTTACAGGATAAAGCATTTATGGGAACTTTCAACAAATGCTACTAGTCAGTCTTGTCAACATCATCCTCTTCCTGGTATCTATATTTTTAAGAGTGTTTAGAGTTTTCAGGTTTTTTTCAATGCTAAATTGTAAATATCATAAATTCATGGGAACAATTTCATTTCTAGTAAGCTTCACTAAGCTTAAATTCACTTATCAAAATGTATATGATAAAAGAGCAAATTTATATTTGAAAATTGAATAGTGACTTATAGCTTATTTATTAAGCACTTTCAAAATAGTATGTGATTAATCTACAAAACAGTCTCTTTAATATTGTTACCATCATGTACAGTTTCCCTCATTTTACGAATTTCCACTTTATAGATGAAGAAATTGATACCCAGTTTGTCTATTCATTCATTCAGTAGATACTTAATGATGGCCTGTTCACGTTAGACACTTCTTTAGACCCTGAAGCTAGCATATTAAGCAAAAAGAAACATAATCCTGCCTTTATGGAGTTGTAGTCCACTGGAGGTGGGGAGAAATAGGCCCTTACCAAATTGTAAATGTGAAATAACAGATGTCATAACAACTCTGAGAGAAGTGCATGGTTCCATGATACCATAAAATGAAGGACCCAAATCTTTCTCCAGAGTGGGAAAAGTCTTCCCTGAGGAAGTTATATGTTTAATTGCATATCTAAGATGAGTGAAAATGAACTGGTGAAAGAGGAGATAAGAGAAGAGCTCCGTGGGAAGACAGGAGCTAGGAAATGCAGAAACTGCATTTAGAAAGTGAGAAGAGAGCCTACTGTGGGCAAGAATTCCTTAGAAGAAATCGAGTAGCCGTCATAATCAACAAAAGAACCTGAAATGCAGTACTTGGATGCAATCTCAAAAACAGAATAATCTCTTTTGTTTCCAAGGTAAACCATTCAATATCACAGTAATCCAAATCTATGCCCCTACCAGAAATGCTGAAGAAGCTGAAGTTGAACGGTTCTATGAAAACCTACAAGACCTTCTAGAACTAACACCTCAAAAAGTTGTCTTTTTCATTATAGGGGACTGGAATGCAAAAGTAGGAAGTCAAGAAACACCTGGAGTAACAGGCAAATTTGGTCTTGGAATACAGAATGGAGCAGGGCAAAGGGCTAATAGAGTTTTACCAAAAGAATGCACTGGTCATAGCAAACATCCTCTTTCAACAACACAAGAGAAGACTCTGCACGTGAACATCACCAAATGGTCAATACCAAAATCAGATTGATTACATTCTTTGCAACCAAAGGTGGAGGAATGGTATACAGTCAGCAAAAACAAGACCAAAATAATAATAATAATGAATTCCTTATTGCCAAATTCAGACTTAAATTGAAGAAAGTAGGAAAAACCACTAGAGCATTCAGGTATGACCTAAATCAAATCCCTTATGATTATACAGTGAAAGTGGCAAATAGATTCAATGGATTAGATCTGATAGAGTGCCTGAAGAAGGAGGCAGGGATCAAGACCATCCCCCAAAAAAGAAATGCAAAAAGGCAAAATGGTTGTCTGAGGAGGCCTTACAAATAGCTGTAAAAAGAAGAGAAG